>JAWQEG010005334.1:12500-26043 GCA_033782935.1 Petrolisthes cinctipes
AGAACGCCCCTTTACCTCCCCACCCTGTCTCCCATTGGTTGAGGCACTGCAGCTGTTGTGTTGTGGTCTGCCTTCTCCATTTAACTAAACGGTGTAGCGGTGTAAGATGGTCCAACTCACTCACTTCCCTGTTACCGTGACTAGACGCTCTCGTAGTGGCCACTTTCCCCTCAAACACACACACACACACACATGAAGACGCACACTCACATGACCACACGCATACACATACATACAGTCATATATATGCACACACATACACACACTCACACACACTTACACACACACACACACACACACACATGTAGACACACACACACACACATGAAGACGCACACACACATCACCACACGCATACACACACGTACAGTCATATATGTATGTATGTATATATATATATATATATACATACACACATTCACAAGCATACATACATACATACACAAACACGTACAATCATAAGCACACACACACACACACACACACACACACACACACACACACACACACACTTTATAGACTAGTTGTGATGGTTTGTACCAGATGTTCACTAAAAGAGAGAGAGAGAGAGAGAGAGAGAGAGAGAGAGAGAGAGAGAGAGAGAGAGAGAGAGAGAGAAATTTACTTGTATAATCCTTGAGTATTGAGTACTGAGAACTCTCTCTCTCTTTCTCTCTCTCTCTCTCTCTCTCTCTCTCTCTCTCTCTCTCTCTCAAGTGCCATATTATTATTATTATTATATCCAGCAAAGCTTCATATCTAACTTAAGAGCAACACAATATCACTCACAATACCTCCAAAGTATAACCCATTAGCCCCACCTATAAATATATATACTTAAATTAGAGAACCCATTTCCTGGCCTATATAGTGAGGGAGATTCTCAAGTCTTCAGTTCACTCCTCATAAAGTTTAGACGAGCATATGGCTGATGGGAAGTTTGGGCTGGTTGGTTGGTTGGCTGGTGTGTTGACAGAGAGATAGATTCACTTGTGTGTATGTGTACTGTAGAAATTATATAGTAAATGATTCTGTATTGTATTATAATATTTTTGAGTAACTGATTCCGTATTGTATCTATATATTGAGTAACTGATTGTATGGTTAAAGTTAGAGATGTTTGTCTGTCTTTCTATCTGTTTACTGCATGTCTATTTCTCGTTCTATCTCTCTATATGTTTACTATCTATTTTTCTATTTATCATTCTTTCTGTTGACTCTCAATTGGGTGTATGGTGGTTGTGTGCTTGTGTGAGTAATTGGGTTTGTGGTTTTGTGTGTGTGGTGTGAGTTTGTGTGGTTGTGTGTGGCTGTGTGTGTGTGCGTGGTTGTGTGTGTGTGTGGTTGGTGCGTAGTTGGTGAGTGGTTAGTTGTGTGATGGATGAGTGGCTGGGTGAGTGGTTGGTGAGTAAATGGTTGTGTGGTTAGTGAGTGAAGGATTGTGTGGTTGGCTTTTTGATCGTGAATTTGGTGAGTAAATTCCTGATGTGTACTGAAGTAAAAATATATGACTGGTAACTGAGATGAATAAACATTATGACATGTATGAAAAAGGATGAATGAAAAGGATTAATGAGTGGAATGAAAATGATTAATGAGTGGAATGAAAAGTTTTAATGAGTGGAATGAAAAGGATTAATGAGTGGAATGAAAAGGATTAATGAGTGGAATAAGAAGGATAGATGAGTGGAATAAGCGATACAGACAATTGATAGATATATAGAGATAGATAAAGAGAGGGAAAGAGAAAGAATATTCCTGAGGTTTGTTTAAGAATGATGAAAATATAATCTGGGTTTGTCTAAAAAAACTCTAAAACTTTATTATTAATTAACTCTGACTGACAGAGACAATAATATAATCGTGACTTTCTCCTGGGAATACCACACTTGAAGGGGGTAATCTCCAAGGGATGCTTCTGTTTCCTTCAATCTTTGTTACAGAACAGACTCTTCCTTCTCGTAATCAGTGGTTGTCAGTTTCCTAGAATGGTTTGGAGGAGTCAGTAGTCCACGATTTCGACCACAACAATTTATTCCCTTAAAGCCAAACGTCCACATGTTGGAAAATTGGCCAGGAGGGATTGTAAACACCAGAACACTTTCAGGTTCGTCACTCAGGATTTGAAAACCTGAATAAATACCGTGCTGTTGTGGACAATAATAATTATCCACATTGAGGTGACTCATGTAAAAGTTTGATCGCTTCCTTTTATTAGTTAGCTGAGAAACTATAAAATAAATAGGTTAATTAAGCAACATTCTCTAATTTACGACAAGCAACTACTCATTAACTACTCAAAACAATAACATCATTATGAGAACGTGAAAAAATATTAGACAGCAATTTTGTTTGAGGTATCCATATGTGTATCGAAACTCATATCCACGACTGTACATAAAAGACCTGGGCAACAGACTGAGCCGAACCACAAGTACCACAAGTTCTGAATAACATGTAAGTGAACAAGAGATGGAAAACCTGAAGCACGAGACTTAATTATTAGACCAAAGTGTTTCCGTCTGTCAACCTAAGGAGCTAATATACTTTTGATTCATTAAGGGAGAAGTTTTGAGTTGGTAATTCTGGAGTAACTGAATCCTCCAATATATTCCAAGCAACAGAACACCATTATTTTTGCTCTTTTGGTCCTGTTTCCTAGCATACTTTGGAGGAATCAAGGCACTCCAATGTACCAAAAACGAATTACCATCTTAATTGACTCTCCAAAATATGCCAGGAAACATGGGAGATTGATAAAAGTAATGCTGACCTGTTGCTTGGAATTATTTGGAGGAATCATTTGCTTCAGATTTACCTACACTGTACAGACCCCATAATAGTGTTGGCAATATAAAATGATTTGTCATATCTTTTAACTCACATCTTTTTTGTTTCATATATATTTGTCATCTCTTTTAACTCGCATTTTTTTTTATTTGTCATCTCTTTTAACTCGCATTTTTTTTTTTTTTTTTTTCATCTCTTTTAACTCGCATTTTTTTTTTTCCGTTTCATATATATTTATCTGGCTGTTGCTCTCTTTACTTTCACTCTCATAACGAGATGACAACTTACGAGAAAACACAATTAAAATGGTACACCTCACTTGATGAAGTCTGGGTTCACAATGCCACGAACAAAAAAACAGATGGTAGGAATAACAACGCTCTAATAACACTAATAAAGAAAGTGGTTTGAAGGAGCTACAATATACTGTTTTGTGTGTGTGTGTGTGTGTGTGTGTGTGTGTGTGTGTGTGAATGTGTGTGTGTGTGTGTGTGTGTGTGTGTGTGTGTGTGTGTGTGTGTGTGTGTGTGTGTGTGTGTTTGTGTGTGTGTGTGTGTGTGTGTGTGTGTGTGTGTTTTATTTATTTATTTTTTATTTATTTGCTACCTCCATCTTGGTAATTTTATAGCAATTGCTGATTCCTCCAAACTATTCCAAGCAACACGTCACTATTGGTTGTGGTAATCTGGTCCCGTTTCCTGACATACTCTGAAGGAATCAAGGTGCTCCAATGAACCCCAAAGTATGCTTACTGTGGTCATCATAAAACTCAGGCTGCGTGAACATGGCACAGTCTGCTCAGGTAAATAATTATACTTTCAGACTAATTAGTGGCAGGAAGGATCGACATTTTTTGGATGTACTGTAATTACGTGTACAGTCTGTGGCAAAAAAAGTCCTGCAGCTTCAATCAATCAGAGCTTCATTAAGGGGGTGCGGGAGTAGGGGACAGGCTTGGGGGTGGGGGGGGGGTGCGGGAATAGGGGGACAGGCTTGGGGTGGGTAGAAAGCCTGCATGTCCCCTATTCTCGCACCCCCCTAACCACCACCCCCAAGCCTGTCCCCCTACTCCCGCACTCCCCAAAACCCCTCACACCCACCTAAATCCCCCCCAAGCCTGTCCCCCTATTCCCGCACTCCCCAAAACCCCTCACACCCACCTAAACCCCCCCAAGCCTGTCCCCCTATTCCCGCACCCCCTTAAGGATAACACATTAGCTGATCATCAAACAAACACATTTACCATTGAAAATTATATTAATTATATTAATTAATTAGCAACTATTCAAGCAACACATTAAATAATTGTTAAAAAAATTTTCTTTAACTTCCCTTTCCCCTCCTAAATGTGCAGAGCCTCATGAGTGTACAAGGCAATAAATACAGTCTGAAGCAAAATGTACTCCTAGATTTTAATGTGATAAAATTTCTGTTAACACTCTCGGATTCGTTCTAACAGCTGTCGAACGTCTGATGGATTTTCACTGAGCGAGACGACCTACAAATCCATATATCAATTAGAAGGACGAATGTATGTACAGTCTTGGCACATAGTCCTTGATCAGGGTGTGTGTAAGGGGAAGTCTAGTCAAGGATTATGTACCTCGACTGTACATCACCGAGTTCATGTGTACAGTCAAAATTAAAAGACCTGCAACAAATGATATTATATGTGTTATTTGAATTAATCTTACGAACCAAAACTGGAGACCAACAGCTAAAGTTTACCAAAATTTTCTGAGGCTGATTTATTAGAAGGTTTTAGAGGCTGATTTATTTGACCTACAGTATTTCACTTGAATAAACAATCATCTGTTATTTTAGCCCTACGTACAGTCGGCAAAAAAATAGTATTGGAACCAACCTTATATTGAAATTAACTATAACTATCCATAAGGGAGTTCCAATAGTTTTTTTTACCGACTGTTAATGTATAGTACGTGTTGTTAATAGATTCAACATATCACCAATAAGAAAAGCTGAAAGATGTGTGTGTGTGTGTGTGTGTGTGTGTGTGTGTGTGTGTGTGTGTGTGACAAAAACTTTCGCCCGCAACTGTAATAAAAGAAGGTGGCATTGGTTAACTTTCGCTAATGACTGTTGTGGTGTTAGTTGATTAAATATTCGGAGGTAAAATGATGAAGTGTAAAGTAATAATTGAATGGGTATATCGCTTTCAATCTAGTCACTTGAGTATGGAACATCTGTACGTATATAATTGAATGAGACACCTTAAGGGACCCTGTGATATAGTCAGAAAATTGAAGGTAAATGAGTCCTTCAAATATTGCCACGAAACACCACATTATTTGGAAGGAGCTTGTTTCGTGGCATGGTCAGGAGGAATCAGAAGCCACCAGGTCTCATACACGATCACAGGCAGGGTCCTTAAGGGGAGGGTATACTTTTGGTACATTAGAGCTCCTTGATTCCTCCAAAGTATGCCAGGAAACAGGACCAGATGAATAAAAATAATGGTGTTCTGTTGCTTGGAATAGTTTGGAGGAATCGTTATCTCTCCAAATACCAAATGATTTAAGGGGGTATATAGCACTTTGGTTTGGGTGGTAAATCTGGAGCAAATGATTTCTCCAAACTATTCCAGGCAACGGGATACCATTATTTTTCTTCATTTGGGTCTGTTTCCTGGCATAATTAGGAGGGATCAAACGTATACTATCCCGGAGTGGTAATTCACAATGGTGTGAAGAGCAGCATGCTAAGAAAAACCCACTTTTTATAGACAAAAAGTATTTAATATGGACGTTTCAGAGGCAACTACCTCCCTCTTCAGCAGTACAGAGTTGAATGAAACATGAAAGGAAAATAAGTAGCTGACAGGGGGAGGGAGGGACAATGTGTGTTCTGATGACAGACAGACCACACCTCACCTCACCTCACCCAACCGACCTGACCTGGCCATTCTTCAGGGACCCGACCCCACATCTGGGAGGGATTTGACCACTATATAGTGCTCTCTATAATGGATCTAGTTTGAACATACCTTCATTTAAGTTAAAGTTTTTATAGTGCTGTATACATACTGATTCTAATATTCTACGTTTCTTGAAATTGTTGCACTTAATTATCATTTTACCAGAATTCCAATCAATACAGTGGTTGTTGTCATATGCATGGACAAAGTTACCATTATTTGTGTTACAATTCGTCATATCTCGTTTATGTTCTTTCATTCTAACATCTAAAGATCTCCCAGTTTCACCTATATAAACTAAGTCACAGTCTTTGCAAGAAATTTTGTATACTCCTGCTTGGGGCTGAACAGTGGCATTATTTCTTACAAGAGTGGTTTTGATGCTAGAAGTATAATTATTTGAAGGCTATGTTTACATCAAGTTCTCTGCTAACTGACTGAATTTTTTCCAGACTTTTTACATAAGGAAGACATAAATAAATACTTTTTGTCTATAAAAAGTGGGTTTTTCTTAGTATACTATCCCTTTTAATACAGTGTAATGAAACATGAAGCATCAGGTGCCAAAACAATTGAAGTTTAAAATACGTCCGTCCTCACAGGTGTGTTGACTAAACCAAGAGATTTCCCGACTATCTGACTGGACACCATTATTCTATATCGTGCAGTTGGGGAAAATAAATCGTCACCATCACGTTATGTTATTGAAACTAAGCCAATTTCCTTTAAGACAAATCGGATAATTTCAGAGACTCTTGATTTTATTGGTCAAAGACGTACCTGGTATGCATGGAAGGAAATTATCATGGGGATATATATTTTTTAGGTAGTTGCTCCATGGAAATTAATACCGTAAAGTTAAATAAATAAGAAAATTACCTCGAATATGGCTAGACCCCGAGTCACCACAATAAACAAGTGCTAAGTGTGAGCTCAAGGTAATCGGTCGTGTACTGCCATGAATACATCCCATCACTACACCATGACGACTTGGGGGTTTGTGATTAGCGGCTGACAGTCTACCAATCATCCCCTTGAGGAGCAGCTGTCATATGGGGTGTTATGGTGGTGTTCAGGCCTTGTCAGTTCTGTCTGCTTGGCCAAGTGTACAGCCACAGTTCCAAAATTTCTTTCCAGTCCTGTTAAATATTCCGAATGAATTAGCACCTAGTTGATTAATAAGCTTGAGTGTTTAATTCTACATAATGTCGTTCAGCAATGCTTCAAACAATGCAATGTAGATTTTAAGAGAGAATTTTGTTTCGCGACTATTAACTACTGTAGGTCTGTTAAAATGCTCTTCTTAACTGACAAGACGATTTAATAATGTTTTGGTAGTGCATGTTAACTTAGGCTACACGGCACAACAGATGCAAAACGTAGTGTATCGTTGTAGAATCTTTGAAGCAAGTCTTTAAAAACATGTTGGGATCACGTTTGCATAACAGTGATATATAGTTTTTGTTGGCAGCTCTTGCCTCATTCCTTTCAATCATCCCCCAACCAAACACACATCAAAAATTAAATCAAACGAAAGGCATCAATCCAAGCAATTCAACCCGTTCGTTAGCAGCGTTGCCTTGTCCATTCACCTGTAATCTATTAACCATTAACTGTATTAGCTCATGGTGTAATAGTATGAGAGAGCTGCTGTCGAACCACCAATTCCTAAACTTGCCTCCTTTCTCTTCACGTCCATCCATCATCACTCTCACATTCTGTATTCGCCTTTGCAGTTGGTTAGTTTTGCAATGTTTTTATTTATGTCTTACATTCGCAATAAAAATGTCCCATCAATCCCTTGCAATATATATTTTTTAGTAATTACTTTCTCTCTCCTTTTGTTGGTATGTTCAGCAGCAGTTAAATGCTCTCTTTAGCAACGTTTTTATATGTACCAAGTTCATACCTGACCCTAAATAATACAGCTAAGCAAACATCCTGGCTCTATGTGTTGGAGGAACTATGCTTCTTGATTGTACGTTTCCCCTTTCCATCTACTTTAACTTTCAAAACACATATACTCTATTAATAATTTCTTTCCACTTATATTCGCCAGATTCATATCCAACATGATCCACCTTCTCTTTTCCCCATATATTCCTTATCTATTAACCTCTTTCATTATTTTCATCATACAGTCACTACTCAATATCCAGCTTGCAATTACCCCTCAATTCCCATCGATTAATTATCATGCAAATCTCGGGTCAATAGCTTCCAATCACATTAGATATTCTTACTCCAACTGCCAATTAGTTTTCCACAGTCATTTAGTTTCCAACCCCTTAATTATCAACCTCAGGACACCAGTTTTCAATGCTAGTATTCCCCAGCTTCAAGTTCCCAACATGTTTCCAGTCTTTTCCCTCCCCACCACAACAACAACAGCAACCTCACCACACCGCTACCACCATTACCATCACCATTACCACCATCACCACCACCACTACACCATCACAACCACAACACCATCACAACCACAACATCATCACCACTTACACACTACCACAACACACCATCACCACACCACCACCACAACACACCATCACCACCACCATTACACCATCACAACCACAACACCATCACAACCACAACATCATCACCACTTACACACTACCACAACACACCATCACCACACCACTACCACAACACCATCACCACCACCGCTACACCATCACAACCACAACACCATCACCACCACAACACCACCACCACCATCACACCACAACCACCAGTACACCACCACCACAACACACCATCACCACACCACTACCACAACACCATCACCACAACCACCATCACACCACCACCACCATGACAGACTGCCAGGAACCCTCAGCACAAATACAATACTCCCAAGTCTGTCACAGGTGAGAGAGAGAGAGAGAGAGTAGAGAGAGAGTACATAATTAAGTTTCTTTTTTATAACACTTTTAATTATCTTGTTGATAAAATGCTCCCTCAATTATTTTTATACTGTTTCGACAAATAAAATACAAATCAAGAAAAAATTACCAACAGATTATAAGGACCCTGTGATCGTGTATGAGAATTGGAGGCTTCTGATTCCTCCTAACTATACCATGAAACAAGCTCCTTCCCTATAGGTGGCGTTGCGAGGCAGTTATTGAAGGACCCATTTACCTCCAATTTTCTAACTACGGTACATCACAGGGTCCCTTAAAGGCGAAATTATGCTCAAAACAGGTATTTAAATCATTAGAGCTTACTACGAGCTAAAACTGAATCGGTGCATATTCACTTGTATTAAACCAAAGTATGATACTCTACATATTTCCTGTATGATAACAAATTACGATTAAAATGCACACCACCTTCGGGACGCCAACACCAACACCAGGGAAGGTAGGAAAGGGAAAGACATAGTAGAGGAGGAGGAGGAGGAGGATGTGGAGGAGGATGTGGAGGTGGTGGTGTTGGTGGTGGAGGAGGAGGTGGAGACGGAGGGCCATTTTCTAGAGACGCCTTATGGTTGCTTTACAAACCACTCCAGTCCAGACCACGACGCCACGATACCTGCACCTCCTCTGTTCTACTCCTCACTCACTCACTGTTACATCTGATCAGTGGGTGTCCACTGTAATCTGAGTCTTGTTATTGTTTACTATAATCCACGACTCGTTCGCGGGAATCCAGGACGTATCCACTCTAATCCAGGAATAATGGCTAATGTTTTTGTTTGCTGTAATCTGGATGGTACCTGCTTAATGTAGTCCCGTGTTGGTCTTCGTCAGTGGATCGTCTGTTGTAGGATCTCATTTGCTGTACTCGTCTGAAACTCGTCTACTGTACCGGCCGGATTGTCGCAGTGAAGGTCTTAGATTATTTATTCTGAAGATGATCTGGGTATCTGACACCATGATTGGAAACGTATACTGCCAGTCAGCACACAAAAGAAATGATAAAGAGGCCCTGAACCTGTGAAACTTATGGACATAGAAAAATCTCCTTTCAGGACTTGGGATAATTTGAAGATATTTTAAGTTTGTGGGTTTCAACTCTGGCATCAAATTTTGGAGATCTGAACAAGCGAATATAGTCCGTCATACTAATACTTTTACAATGACAAAAACACAACTGATAAACGTCTTTTTTCCACCAATAAAATACAGACATTAGTTTATGAATGTAGTATTAATTAAGGAACTCTATCAGAACAAACCATCACTGGCAACCAACCTGCATCACTCAGTCATTAGTGTACAGGCTTGATAAACATTCGCTACTTGGGACTCACTGTGACTTCTTCCCCCAAATACAACACGAGTGACAATGAAAACAAAACAGCACCAACAACACCAACAACAACTACCAACCCATTATAATGACACAGACAATATAACAACATCAACAACAACACAACACCCATGCATCTAGAATAACAACAATCAACCCAAGGCACATTTACCACCACCACCACCAACAACAACACAAGGGGAGAATGAGACACTAATACACCAACAGCCATAACAGTACAACCACAATAGCAGCCATCACAGTCCAAGATTAACCATTTCGACATAAGCTCCGGGATCAAGAACCAACTCAACCCCAATGATGGTCCCCAAACGTCCCCATTATCTCCCCTCTTAAAAACCAGTGGGCAGGACAATAAAGGGATTACTCCATTGACTATAACCATCACTATTACTACTACTGCTACTACTACTACTACTACTAAGTTTACTACCACCACCACCACCACAACCAACACCACTTCCCAGCCCTCAGCATATCACCTCCCCCTCCCCCCTCCTGCCGTGTGAGATCTTGAGGATGGGGTCATGGGGGGTCAGTGTTGTCCTGTGGCTGATCCTACAGTTGGGTGAGTTTAACATACAAGTAATTTCCTTTTTGTCTCTGTAATTATAATTTTCTTTTGTAATTGATGTTTATTCTCTCTTCGACCATACTGTACACTCATCTTATATTCTGCTACTATTATTATTCTTGTGTGTCCCTACTCTGGATGTTGGTTAATTAAGAAGAGTGAAAAATAATTAGAGTGGATGGCCTCAACAAATGTGTGAAATTATGCAACAGTTTTGTGGTGATGCTGTTACAAGTGTTTTTACATCCTCACTGTGCCTCATCTGAATAATATACTCATCACTATATTACCACCACTACCAACACCACTAACACTACTACCACCACCACTACTACCACCAACACTACCACCACCACTAACACTACCACCACCACCACTACTATCACCAACACTACCAACACCGCTAACACTACTACCACAACTACCGCCACCTCCAACACTACCACCACCACCACCAGTACTACCACCACCACCAACACCACTGCCACCAATACTACCACAACCAACAACACTACTACCACCACCACCAACACTAACAACACTACTACCATCACCAACACTACCATCACCTTCACAACTACCACCACCAACACCACTGCCACCAACACTACCACCACCTCCAACACTACCACTACCACTACCACCACCACCACCACCACAATCCCCATCATCATCAACATCACCACAGCAAACACCATCATACCCTTCTATATTTTTCCACTCTCCTTTTATCACGTATTTACCCAAAGTACTTCATTATAAGCGTGATACAAAACACTCCTTATACAAGCATGATATTCTATTTTTAGCTATTTGCGTGGGATTAGGAAAGGCTCACAGTGTTGGAGAGAAAAAGAAGAGAGTAGAGTCTAAGGAGGAGGAAGCTTGTTAAGTATACCATCATAACAGTTGGGGTCACAAAGAATCGTTCTGGTAATCCCCTTATTATACCAAGTCTTCCTTCCCACTCCCTCCTGACTCTCTCTCTTCCTAGTTATCCTTCTTTCTCCCCACGTCGTGATTCCGTTCTTCTCATTCTCTTCTCATGTTTTCCTTACCATTCCCTCTCTACTCCTTCACAGTCTTTTTGTAATCATTGTTCTCGTTTCTTCCTCATTCCTCGACTTCTCTTTTCCACTCTTCCCCTTCGTTTGTGTTTGTGTGTGTGTGTATGTGTGTGTGTGTGTGTGTGTGTGTGTGTGTGTGTGTGTGTGTGTGTTTTAAGTAAAGCACAAAAGAAATGGCAGCACGTGCTATGTCAATTATTTTAACTATGTAGCACTTGCCAGCTGTTGTCTGCACGTACACACACACACACACACACACACACACACACACACACACACACTTCACTGAGACAAGGAATTCTTTGAGCAATTTTTTCCTTAGAATCGAAGCATCTTTCACACATACACACATTCACACACAATAAAAAATAAAAAAAACTCACGTACACACACATACACACAAACAGTACATGCATGCACAATCACTCACATGGTCACTTACGCAAATAACCTCACTCACTCACTCACTCACTCACTAACGCAAGCAAGCAGACTCACTCCAAACTCATACAACATGCAGAACACAAAGTTACTCATCCGTGACTCACTCATATTCACTAAAAAATAATACACAACTTTATATGTGCACCAGAAGTACACATACACACAAATACGAACGACTACATACATACATACATACATACATACATACATACATACATACATACATATAGGCAAGGAAAGTGTCATATACGCAGTCACACTTTCTCTCTCTCTCTCTTTCTCTCTCTCTCTCTCTCTCTCTCTCTCCACACAGGCACAAAGTTCATTCTCTTCTCATTCTCCTCCACCGTTTCTTCAATCTCTTTTTTGTTTTACTCTTTCGTTTCCATCCCTCCTCTTTCATTTCCTTTTCTCTCCCCTCCACTCTTGTATTCCCTCTGTTATCTACCCTCTGTTTCCCTTCAACCTCTGACCTTTCCCCTCTTCCTGTTTCGCTTCCATCAGTCTAGCAATCTGTCTTTTTCATTCTGTCTATCTATTCCCTTTCATTTATTTCCTGTCAATTCTTTTCCCTCGGCCTTCCTCCTTCGTTTGTCCAACCCAACTTTTCAATTTCTCACTCCTTCTCTTCTTCTTCTTTCCTCTCTCTCTCTCTCTCTCTCTCTCTCTCTCTCTTCTCTCTCTCTCTCTCTCTCTCTCTCTTTCTTTTTCATTCTTTACATTCTCTCTTTAGTTTTTCGCTATCTCCATTTCTCTCTGTCCTCATCCTCCCTCTTCATTTTCTCTTTCCTTCTTCCTTCCACCTCTTCTCATTCTCTCCCCTTATTCCCTTTCCTGTTATTCTCTTCTCTCTGTTTTTACTCCTTTCTTCATTTATATTCTCTTTTCAACCTCATTTTTCCTCTCTCCCTTCATTGCTCTGCTGTCATCCTCTCACATCCTCTCTCCCTTTCTTTTCCCTTCTATTCCATCCTCATGTGTTTTTCCTCTATTTCATTTTAATCCTCTTTTCCCATCCCAGCCTTTCTTCTCTCTTTCTGCTCTCCCTTTTCCTATCTTCTCCCTTGTATACCCTCTCCTCTTCTCTCCTCTCTCTCTCTCTCTCTCTCTCTCTCTCTCTCTCTCTCTCTCTCTCTCTCCAAGGCCAGCCACCACGACCGTCATCTTTCCTCCATTACCTCCCTCTCTTTCATTTTCCCTCTCACTTCTCTCTCTTCAATTTCCTTTCCCTCGTTATCACCTCCTCTGCTTCTGATCCCCTCCATTCCCTCTGTCTTTCATTCTGTTTTATTCTCATTATGTTTTTCCGTCTCCTTCATCTCTTTCTCTCTCTCTCTCTCTCTCTCTCCTCTCTCTCTCTCTCTCTCCTCTCTCTCTCTCTCTCTCTCTCTCTCTCTCTCATCTTCTCTACAGTGCACATATTCTCCTCCACTCGCTCGCTTTTCTTTATTT
>JAWQEG010005335.1:5000-60634 GCA_033782935.1 Petrolisthes cinctipes
AAGCAATGATTCCTTTTTACCCTGTTTATGCCCTGCCTATCTTCCCCTTCCTCTTCCTCTTACTCTATTCCTCTTCCCCTTCCTCTTCCTCTTACTCTATTCCTCTTCCCTGCTTCACCTTACTCTCTTCCTCTTCCCCTTCATCTTCCTTTTACTCTATTCCTCTTCCCTGCTTCACCTTACTCTATTCCTCTTCCCCTTCCTCTTCCCCTTACTCTGTTCCTCTTCCCTGCTTCACCTTACTCTCTTCCTCTTCCCCTTCATCTTCCTTTTACTCTATTCCTCTTCCCTGCTCCCCCTTACTCTCTTCCTCTTCCCTTTCCCTTTACTCTGTTCCCCTTCCTCTTCCTCTTCCCTGCTCCCCCTTACTCTATTCCTCTTTCCCTTCCTCTTCCTCTTACTCTATTCCTCTTCCCTGCTTCACCTTACTCTCTTCCTCTTCCCCTTCCTCTTCCTCTTACTCTATTCCTCTTCCCTGCTTCACCTTACTCTCTTCCTCTTCCTCTTCCCTTTCCCTTTACTCTGTTCCCCTTCCTCTTCCTTGCTTCCCCTTACTCTATTCCTCTTCCCCTTCCCCTTACTCTATTCCTCTAACTCTTCCCTGCTCCCCCTTACTCTCTTCCTCTTCCTCTTCCCTTTCCCTTTACTCTGTTCCCCTTCCTCTTCCTCTTCCTTGCTTCCCCTTACTCTATTCCTCTTCCCCTTCCCCTTACTCTATTCCTCTAACTCTTCCCTGCTTCACCTTACTCTATTCCTCTTTCCCTATCCCCTTACTCTATTCCTCTTACTATTCCCTGTTTACCCTGCCCCTCTTCCCCTTCCCCATACTCTTTTCCTCTTCCCTGCTTCCCCTTACTCTCTTCTCTGCTTCCCCTTATTCTCTTCCCCTTCCCTGCTTCCCCTTACTCTATTCCCCTTCCCTTTTTCCCCTCCCCTTTTCCTCTTCCCCTTCCCTTCTTCCCATTTTCTCTCATCCATTTCCGACCCCTGACTCCCCTCACTCTCTTCTATTTCCCTCATTTTCCCCTTCTTCTCCTCCTTCCTTGGCCTGTTCTCTCTTCCCTCAATTTCCCTTCTCTTCTCCTCCTTCCTTTGGCCTGTTCTCTCAATCCTTATTTTCCCTTCTCCTACTCCTCCCTTGGCCTGTTCTCTCTTGTTTCATTTTCTCTCCTCCTCCTCCTCCCTTGGCCTGTTCTCTCTTCCCTTATTCTCCCTTCTCCTCCTTCCTTTGGTTGTCGTGTGAGTGAGTGAGTGGCAGGTGTGTTGTGTCAGTGTGAGTGACGCCTCTCCTTCTCTTCATCTCCTTCAGAACGTGAGCTTGTAAAAGTCCTTCACCAATCTCGATAAGGACACACAGAAATAAAATAAACTTGTTACGACCAGCGAAATATAGTATTGGTATATAAATTTGAAGAAAAAACAAAATATATATATATGTATAAAGACCATATGCGCAGAAACTTTTATTAACATGGTTTCATTAATACTTCTTCAGGTTAAAAACAATAGCAAAACCTGGTCAATAAAGGCCCCTCCCCAGGACCTTTTATTGACAAAGTTTTATTATAACTTCTTCAGGTTAATAAAAAGCTCCTCTCCATACAGTGTTATTCATTGGGTCATATTAAAAAAACATTCATTACGTCTGTGTGAGGGGTTGGGTTGGGTTGGGATGGGTTGGGTTGTTGTCTCCCTTACATAGGACCCATTTATCCATTACATCGTCAGAGTGAGTGGTTGGGTTGGGTTGTTCTGTCTCCCTTGCATACGACCCATTCATCCATTATGTTATGTGAATGATTGGTTGGTTGGGTTGTGTCTCCCTTACATACGACCCATTTATCATCTATTACGTCAGTGTGAGTGGTTGAGTTGGGTTGAGTTGGGTTGGGAAGGGTTGGGTTGTTGTCTCCCTTACATACGACCCATTTATCCATTACATCGTCAGTGTGAGTGTTTGAGTTTGGTTGGTTGGGTTGGGTTGGGTTGGGTTGTTCTGTTCTGTCTCCCTTACATACAACCCATTTATCCATTACATCAGTGTGAGTCGTTGAGTTGGGTTGGTTGGGTTGGGTTGTTCAGTCAGTTTCACAGGTGTAAGTCTTTATGGGGTTTGGACAACACAATGTACACTCTGATACTTGTAGACATTATTGTTGACGTACAGTAGCTGACCCAGGGAGGAGTAGGAGGGGAAGGAGTAGGAGTGGGAGGGAATGAAGAGGACTAGGAGATAGAGGAGGAAGGAGGAAAGGAAGAGAAGTAGAAGATAGAGAAGGAGAAGGGGAAGGAGCAAGGGAGAGGAATGAGAAAACGAAGGACGAAGAGAAAGGAGGAGGGGAGAGAAAGATAAGGAAGAAGGGAAAGAAGAGGAAGAGTAAGGAGAAGGAAAAAGAGGAGGAGGAGGAGGAACGGGAGGAAGGAGAAAGAGAAGGAAAAGGAGTAGGAGAGGAAGGAAGAGAAAGAAGTAGAAGGAAAAAAAAATATTGCAAAGGATTAGGACTCAATTTGGGAGGCATATAATGAATCCTTAAGGACCCTGTGATCGTGTATGAAAATTGGAGGCTTCTGATTCCTCCTGACCATGCCACGAAACAAACTCCTTCTATATAGGTGTGTGTGTTTCGTAGCAATATTTGAAGGACGCATTTTTCTCCAATTTTCTGACTACATCACACACAGGGTCCCTTAAAACCATGTCACGAAACACATCCTCTATTTGGTAAAGATGTTACAAATTAGTGAGTGAGTAAGTGATGTTGCAAACGAGTGAGTGAGTGATGTTGCAAATTAGTGAGTGAGTAAGTGATGTTGCAAACGAGTGAGTAAGTGATGTTGCAAACAAACGAGTGAGTAAGTGATGTTGCAAATTAGTGAGTGAGTGAATATATTGCAATCGAGTGAGTAAGTGATGTTGCAAATTAGTGAGTGAGTGAGTGAATATATTGCAATCGAGTGAGTAAGTGATGTTGCAAATTAGTGAGTGAGTGAGTGAATATATTGCAATCGAGTGAGTAAGTGATGTTGCAAATTAGTGAGTGAGTGAATATATTGCAATCGAGTGAGTAAGTGATGTTGCAAACCAGTGGGTGAATAATGTTGCAAAGCAGTCTTGGCAAAGGTACAAATGTTGTGATGTTGTTGTTGTTGTTGTTTACAGTCACTTTTACCATAAACACTAATTAATTAAGGTAAGAGTCGAGTACATAGTGTTAGTGGTAAATCTTTTTATTATTATTATTATTATTATTATTATTATTATTATTATTATTATTATTTTTATTATTATTGTTTATTATTTTTATTTATTTTATTTATTTTTATTATCTATTGCTTATTATTTTTATTATTTTTATTTATTTTTATTATTATTTATTATTATTATTATTATTTTTTTTTTTTTTTACCTGGCTACCAACACCTGGTCTTAAAATGTGGTGGTGCCTTGAAGGAGAAATATTATCAGTCTACAACTCGCGTCTTGTGAGTTAATGTGAGTAATTAGTATCTGTCAGAGAGAGAGAGAGAGAGAGAGAGAGAGAGAGAGAGGCAGGGGGTGGTATTCATAAAAGATATTAAGGTTAGATTAAAATGGGTTAGGTTAGGTTAGATTAAAATGGGTTAGATTAGGTTAGATTAAAATGGGTTAGGTTAGGTTAGATTAAAATGGGTTAGGTTAGGTCAAGTTAGATTAATTAAAAAGCGTTGGTTTAGGTTAGATTAAAATGGGTTAGGTAAGGTTAGATTAGATTAAAATAGGTTAGGTTAGGTTAGGTTAGATTAAAAATGGGTTTGGTTGGGTTACGTTATGTTACGTTAGGTTAGATTTTTTTTGGTGTGTGGAAACTTAAACTTATTTCTAATTCTTATTTATTTATTTATATTACGCTGTCTATCGCCACCATACATTTTTTTTTTTTTCGAGTTAAGAGTGTGGGAATGAAGTTAGTGGTGTGGGTATGGAGTTAGTGGTGTGGGTATGAAGTTAGTGGTGTGGGAATGAAGTTAGTGGTGTGGGTATGAAGTTAGTGGTGTGGGTATGTAGTTAGTGGTGTGGGTATGAAGTTAGTGGTGTGGGTATGAAGTTAGTGGTATGAGAAGGCAGTTAGTGGGAATGAAGTTAGAGGTGTGGGTATGTAGTTAGTGGTGTGGGTATGAAGTTAGAGGTGTGGGTATGAAGTTAGTGGAGTGGGAATGAAGTTAGAGGTGTGGGTATGTAGTTAGTGGTGTGGGTATGAAGTTAGTGGTGTGGGTATGAAGTTAGTGGAGTGGGAATGAAGTTAATGGTGTGGGTATGAAGTTAGTGGTGTGGGTATGAAGTTAGTGGTGTGTGTATGAAGTTAGTGGTGTGGGTATGAAGTTAGAGGTGTGGGTATGAAGTGTGGGTATGAAGTTAGTGGTGTGGGTATGAAGTTAGTGGTGTGGGTATGAAGTTAGTGGAGTGGGAATGAAGTTAGAGGTGTGGGTATGTAGTTAGTGGTGTGGGTATGAAGTTAGTGGTGTGGGTATGAAGTTAGTGGTGTGGGTATGAAGTTAGTGGTGTGGGTATGAAGTTAGTGGTGTGGGTATGAAGTTAGTGGTGTGGGTATGAAGTTAGTGGTGTGGGAATGAAGTAGTGGTGTGGGTATGAAGTTAGAGGTGTGGGAATGAAGTTAGTGGTGTGGGTATGAAGTTAGTGGTGTGGGTATGAAGTTAGTGGTGTGGGTATGAAGTTAGTGGTGTGAGTATGAAGTTAGTGGTGTGGGAATGAAGTTAGTGGTGTGGGTATGAAGTTAGTGGTGTGGGTATGAAGTTAGTGGTGTGGGTATGAAGTTAGTGGTGGTGTGGGTATGAAGTTAGTGGTATGAGAAGGCAGTTAGTGGGAATGAAGTTAGTGGTGTGGGTATGTAGTGGTGTGGGTATGTAATGGTGTGGGTATGTAATGGTGTGGGTATGTAATGGTGTGGGTATGAAGTTAGTGGTATGAGAAGGCAGTTAGTGGGAATGAAGTTAGTGGTGTGGGTATGTAGTGGTGTGGGGTAATGGTCACTAGTGTGGGCAGTGTGGGTGTCACCTCAACACACTATTATTGTTCTTGGCTCCACTCCACCCCCCACACCTCGGCCCCACTCTCTCTATCTCTCTCTCTCTCTCTCTCTTTTTGCCTTACTGGTGGACGCTCTCTCTCTCTCTCTCTCTCTCTCTGCCTTACTGGTGGACGCTCTCTCTCTCTCTCTCTCTCTCTCTCTCTCTCTCTCTCTCTCTCTTTTGCCTACTACTGTATACACTTTCCGTGAGTATTGGACCAGTTTCACACACACATACACACACACACACACGGTGATATTTACACTTTTACAAACTCGTGAACGAAAAATTCCGACCAGGTTTAGAGAAAGAGAGAGTGATCTGGCCACACGCCCATAATAATGTCAACACACACACACACACACACACAGGAATGGGTATACTAAGGCCTGGCACTGTGGCACTTGGTTGGCTTCTCACCAGGTCAGAGTGGCACTGAGGAAGGGATGGGAGGGGAAGGAGGGAGGGGGGTGGCACTGAGGAAGGGATGGGAGGGGAGGAAGGGGGAGGGGCACTGAGGAAGGAATGGGAGGGGAAGGAGGAAGGGGAGGGGTGGCACTGAGGAAGGGATGGGAGGGGAAGGAGGAAGGGGGGGGTGGCACTGAGGAAGGGATGGGAGAGGGGGGGGTGGCACTGAGGAAGGGATAGGGGTGAGAGTCGCTGCCAGTCAACTTATAGGCCTCTATATTGTTCTCAAATATTATCAACTTACAGGCCTACAGTTCTCTAATTAATGTCAACACACACACATACATACACACAGAGAGGAATGAATAAACGTAAGCATGGCACTGTGGAAGGAAGGAAGGAAGTAAGGAATGAGATGGGAGGGATGAGAGGGGAAGGAGGAGGAGTGAGAATCGGTGCAGCCAACTTACAGGCCTCCAGTTCTCTATAAACCCTCGTGCTACCCTAGATATGGTGTGGTGGTGTCCGCTAGATGCCTCACTACTTCTGAATGGAGTGGGAAAAATAATGTGTGTAGTGGAGGAGAGAAAAAAAGAATCAATTTAGTCCAAGTGAATAGAAAAAGTTCGATGTGTGTGTTGTTGTGTTGTGTGTGAATGTGATTTATCTTTCAACTTTACCTATTGCTGGAGTGAGAAAAAGTTTGTTGTGTATGTGTGTGTTAATTTTCTGTCAACTCTTATTGATTGAGTGAGAAGAAGTTTGTTGTGTATGAGTGTGTGATTTATCTTGCAACTCTTGTTATTGATTGAGTGAGAAAAAGTTTGTTCTGTATGTGATTTATCTTCTTACTGATTGCTGGAACGAGAAAAATAATGTGTGCAACCTTGAATATTTTGGGGAATCACTTACTCTACATTTACCAATCCCTAAACTCTCCTTACCTCCTACTTCACAAATACGAAAAGGAATCAACTTCATTAACTTGTTGGTGTGCATTTGAAACTCACTAAGGACAGTTGAAAAAAGATGGTTTGGCAAGCGTCCTAAAGCTATTTTCTGAACTATGTAGTGAATTTGAGGAGAAAACAACCAACCTTGGATATTGAACTTTATGTGACACAGCTGTTGAAGAATGGATGCTGAAGAATATGCGTGTTGGAGACATTACAGATGATTTTTTGCATCATTATAATTGTGATCAAATAGAAATAAATATAAAGAAAGAATTATTGAATTAAAGGGGTATTAGACTGAATATGCAAGTGATTGTGAAAGTTTGTTATGATATTATATTGTATGTCAAGTTGAAGTAAGATGTCTGGTTGGCGTCTGGATTGGCGTGGGTCTTCAGGCTCACTATGGAATCGTAGTCGTGACCACAGTGGTACTGACCATCTTGATCTACTCAATGGAGCACACCATGTATCAACTTCAAACGTCCTTGGTCGTGAAGGAAGCCGCAAGGAACGCAAAGAACGGAAAGGTCTACGGAAGCGTTTCTTGTCACTAACAGAGGGTCTGGCTAACCTGCTGTCAAGTGAGAAGAAGGATCAGGAATCAACTAAACCCACCAACTTTGAACCATTTGACCACAGTGACCTAGAAGGTGATGTAGTGACCTCAGGTTACTGGTCTGACCACACCCCTAAAACCCATCGTCGTCAGGGCAGCTCCACCAGCCTTGCCTCGTACCGTGAGAAGTCCCTCGGACCTTCATGGACCAGTCCTGTTCTGGGTCAGTTAAAGAAAAGGAAAGTGGACAATGTATCAACAAGAAAGGAAGTTAACAAGTCGAGGCAAAGTCCTGTTGGACCAATGAAGGCTCCTCCCAGTCCTCCACCTCGTAGATTCTCTCTATGGGCCATGGATGTACATTATGAACACTACATGTATACTGAACCTCGTCCAACACCCAACACCACATTACCAGACAAACCACCTCCACCACCACCTCCTGTCCGTTATTTTAACCTCAAGTCTTCAATGGCATCACAGCCAGGCCACCAGGCCTCCCCACAACTACAGACACAGCTGTCATTATCATCTCTGGAATCCCAAGGACGGCCTCATACCCCAAAAACACCCTCAACCCACTCCACCAAGAGCAACACACCCTTCACTTCCCGATCCACCACACCACTCCGCTCTCCAGTAAAGCGAGGTCGCAGCCTGACTGATAGCCGGGTGGATATGTTAAGAGCTGTCTCAGAAAGCCAAGGAAAGGAGTCCAGAGCAGACTGGTATCGCCGCAAGTCTCAGGCACGACGACGCGCCCACTGCCGTCAGTACCATACAATTCATACACACATTGTCTTACATAGGGAAGCCAAACATATGACTTTTGAACACTCTATCCTTCATCTGTCAACAACTCGTTCAGGATGTTAAATTTTTTTCTTCTTTTGAGGGTCTGACCATGTCTTAAAAAAATTTAAATGGTTCGGAAAGTATCACCAAGTAGCATTCAACAATGCATAGTGATATTTGACAAATTAACAATTTTCTGAGTGTGTTTTGTATCCAGCATTTTACAAAGCTTATTTATAAATAACACTTCATATTAGAATGTGTTGTTAAACTGGTGTTGTGTTACAGCTGTACAGGGAAGTGGCAGTGTGGAGGTGCGTACAGTGGGTGTAGTATTAGAGAAGGAAGAAGGCAGCTTTGGCTTTACTGTGAGGGGAGGCTCTTCTCTTGACCCAGCCAAGTCCAGACCTCTCATTATCACTCATGTCAGACCAGGAGGACCCGCTGACAGGTAAGCCACATACTAGATATAATTATTAAATTGGGTTGCAGCAAAATATGACTACAAAATAATTCATGGAATAAAAAAATATTGTGTATAGCTAGGTACAAGTCTTTGGAATTACAGTATTTTTATTTATATGTTTTTCAGGGAGGGGAGTATTAAGGCTGGAGACCGGTTAGTGGGTGTGGATGGAAGGGACCTCACCCACTCTACACTGACTGAGGCACAGGAAGCTCTTCGTAGGGTGGAGCGAGGTGCAACACTCACGATAGAGTTAGTCATCATCATCATCATTATTTTGTGTCTTTCTTTTCATATTTATACTTGGGTTGGATGTGTGATTTCTGTCTTCTAATGCTTTCTGTTCAACACCAAATCTTGTGTCCTTTACCCAACTTTTCCATGTCTTACTTGGCACAACTCCTCCAAGGTTTCTTCGGTCTTCCTGGAGGCCTATATCCTTCCACTTCTATTTCCTTCACACATCTCACAAGAGTCACCTAGGTTTATATATAATTATGATGATCACAGTCAACATATGTCTGGAAAATGCCCTCAGTGGACAAGAAATAATGGTTCACAATTATTTTTTAGTTACTGTATAATTGTATTGACTTTACAGGTATGATGTGTCAGTGATGGAGGGAGTACGTGGGTCTGGTGGTCCACTACTGGTTGAAATAGAGAGGGCAGCTGGTACATCCCTGGGCATCACACTCACACACGCACATCCCACAGATCCTAGTGGTGCCATCGTTATAGAGACCATACGCACTGCCAGCATTGCAGAGAGGTTAATTCTTTTGGCATATACAGTAAAGTTTTTCATGCCCACCTTGAAAAAAGTTCACATATATTTCCTTTGATACATACAAACTCACATTATATGAAATTGATACAAAATTGAAACACCAAACGTTTATATAACTATGTACAGTAGCTAGTTGTGGAGAGGAAGTGAAAATGTATACAGTACTGATAATTGAAAATCATACATACCAACACTGTAAATTCTTATGCTTCAAACAAGTACTGTACTCACAAACACTGAAAATTTATGTTATTCTGTCTGTGATATTGATAGATGTGGAGCGCTGGCTGTGAATGACATTGTGGCAGCCATTGATGGGACACGACTGGACCAGTTGACTGTGGCAGAAGCGGCCCAACTGCTGAAGACCGCCCCTGGTTCACACGTCACACTTGAAGTTATTCCCACATCACTCACACACACAGCACTCACCTTTCGTAGAGGTATGAGTTCCAAAGCTTCATGCTTCTCCAAGACACAGGGATTAATTTCTTGTTATTGTTCTTGATTCTCTTTCACGTTTGGTTCTCTCTCCTTGATATCTTCTCCAGGGGCCTTAACACTTATGTAATAAAGGTGAAGATATACACATTCAAAAATTCACTTTATAACAAAAATGAAAATAAGAAGAAAAATTACCGGTACCCTGTTGTCACAGGGCAATATTACAATGTTATGGAGACCAAACTTGTATTGGTGTGACTCTATTACAACTGTATGTAAACATTATTGTTGTGACTTATGAAAGGTTTACGTTACAGTATTATTATAATGTATAACACTGTGTGGATGGCAGGTGGTGGCATGGCTTTCCCTCATCTGTATGGAGTGGCAGGAGGCAGTAATGGGTACGGCAGCAGTGGTGGTGGTAGTGGCGGTGTCAGTGGTGGTGGTGGTGGTGGTGGTGGTGGTTACATGTCAGCAGGTTCCAGCTACAACACTCTCTCCTCTCAACGACCACACTCCTCTGCAGCCAGGAGAGTCAACAGACGCAATAGACCAACAGACAGAGCTGAGACAGGTATAGTGTGTATGTAGATGTACCATAACGTTTACTGTCATGAGTGATGATAGTAAAGTTAGCATTGCTGTGAAGTGTGTATAGTGTCTGAAGAATTGACATGGTAAAATATATAGTACAGTACTGAAATCACTGAATGGTGTGATGTGAACTTATCACTTGACCAAAGAGTAAAGGAAAGTTTTCTGTGATGATATGGACACAAGGAAAGAATAAATAAAACTAGAATGATGAAAAACGTGTATGAGAGTGAGTATGATGGATATAGATGTCAGGGAAGACCTAGAATATGATACTACAGTATAATATGATATGCTGCATCATTACTTTACAGGTTCAATATCATCACATACAACAGTGGGGAATAGCAGTTTGGTTGGAGGTGTTGCTGTGAGTCATGCAGAATGTCTAACAGTAACTCTGGTGGTGGAGGGACGAGGTTATGGGTTAGTGTTACGTCCATCTCCTCACCCTATAGACCCAGACACAGCTCTCCCTGTCATTGCTGCCATTGATCAAGGTGGACCTGCTGACAAGTGAGTACCATAGCAGATATTCTCATTTTGTTTTGTGTTTAATCTTCACTGATAAAATATACAGTACATCTCGTTATAAAACCAAAACTTCCTAAACTATATAAGAATATTTTTCAGAATAATAATAAGTGCTGACATCATAGCTATGATTAATACAACTTGAAAAGCATGTGTTTATTAATAACTACTGTAGTAAATATAAGTATGTACACTATAATATCATAAACAATTTTATATTTATGAGAGCTGTAGAGGTTAAGCTTTTGATAGTAAATTGGAGGACCATTAAATCCCCCATACTATGACACAAAACAGATCCCCTATTAGTAACATTGAGGTGATGTGTTTCCTGGGACAGTTTGTAGGAATCAGTAGCCGTCCATTTTACCAAAAAAAGATTGTCCCCTCTAATAATTATGATGTGTATTTATCAGGAGCAGCGTAGTGTGTGTTGGAGACCGGTTGGTGGGTGTCAATGGAAGGAGTGTATCTGGTCTGGGTGTAAGTGAAGTCACACAGATGATTGCCAACTCTCGTCCCACCGTCACCCTTGATGTTGAGTTTGATGTTGCTGACTCAGTGGTGCCGTCTTCAGGAACCTTTGCTGTAAAACTGGCCAAGAGACACAATGGTCTTGGTATTACACTCACAGGTAAATTATATTCAGGGGGTAATATACTTTTGATATATTGGAGTGTCTTGATTCCTCCAAAGTATGCCAAGAAACAGAACCAATGAATTAATATAATGGTGCCCTGTTGCCTGGAATAGTTTGGAGGAATTATTTGCTCCAGATTTATCACCAATAAAATTGTACTATATATATGGCCCCTTAATGTGACAGGAGTAAACATTTTGTAAGAATATATCCTCGTTGATTGTTGCATGGTATTGGTACAAAGGTTCTATAATGTGTCTGGGGAGTTATTGTATCGGTACCATGCCATATAGAGCTTAGTTTATGAACCTGTAATATTATCAGTATAGTTTATGGTGAATGAAGTGAAATAATTATGATAATGATAATGATAATAATAATAGAAGTGATGTTGATGATGATAATAATAATAATAATTATATTAATAATAATAATGATGATAGTAATAATAGAAATTATTTATAATAATAATAATAATATTGTAGTAATAATAGATATGATGATAATAATAATAATAATAATAATAGAAATTATAATAAAAATAAAAATAATAATAATAATAATGATAATAATAATAATAATGATAATAGTAATAATAGAAATTATTTATAATAATAATAATAATATTGTAGTAATAATAGATATGATGATAATAATAATAATAATAATAATAATAATAGAAATTATAATAAAAATAAAAATAAAAATAATAATAATAATAATAATAATAATAATAATAATAATAATAATAACTTGTGTGTATTTTGTCAGCCTCTCGTCGTAGTGGTGGAGGTGAACCTTTACTGATCAGTGAAGTGGTACGAGGATCACCAGCTCACCGCTCCGGCACCATGCAGCCTGGCGATAAACTCCTGGCCATTGACTCAACACGACTTGACCACCTCAATCTGGATGATGCCCGTACCTGCCTCCAGTCATGTCATAATATTGTCACACTAAGGGTCCAGAAAGATGACCTGTATTCTGGTTAGTGGCTCAATAAATTTATCTACAGTATGCCAGTTCAGGAAGTTTGATCTTTATTCTGGTTATCATTAGGTTAAAATTAGTGTCCGAGTAAATCTCTCTTTTTCAGTTCAGGAAGTTTAATCTTTATTCTGGTTATCATTAGGTTAATATTAGTGTCCGAGTAAATCTCTCTTTTTCAGTTCAGGAAGTTTAATCTCTATTCTGGTTATCATAAGGTTAGTGTCTGAGTAAATCTATCTTTGTCCATTCAGGAAGTTTAATTTCTATTCTGGTTATCATTAGGTTAGTGTCCGAGTAAATCTATCTCTGTCCGTTCAGGAAGTTTAATCTCTATTTTGGTTATCATTAGGTTCTGAGTCTATGAGTCTGTGTCAGTGTAGGAAGAATATTTTTCTTCTGGATAGTTTCTAAGCAAAATGGTAAATTGTATTCTGGTTAGTTTGTCAATCAATAAATATCAAGTAAAAAAATATTGTACCACACTATTGTCAATACAACTGAAAGATAATAATATGGTTAAATGGAATCTTGTATATATATTCGTTATATTATGTGTGTATTCCCTAACAGAGGAGAGTGGTGTTGTGTATACAGTGGAATTGGTTCGTCATGGTGGAGCGCTGGGCATTACTATCTCTGGCAGTGAGGAACCCTTTGACCCTATCTACATTGCAGGCCTGGCTCCTGGTCAGTCCAGCTTCTATTTTATTATTTTTATTATCATTTCATTTTATTTTTATATTCTTTTAATAGATTTATGGTATAAGCAGTATGTATAATGTTGGCCTTTGAGTGAAATATCTCTTTATTGTTGTTCTTAGTGATAAATATTTAAAGACTTTACATAACTAAGGTGGTTCTTTTTTAATGGTGAGTGTTTTGGTTATCAGGTGGACTTGCTGACCGTACTGGTGCCATACACATTGGAGACCGACTACTGGGCATCAACGGGTCATCACTGAGAGGCAGACCACTCAGTGAAGCCATCCTAATGCTACAAAACTCAGGAGATACTGTTACACTCAAAATATCAAGACCCAGAGACTCAGGTACTCAAACTTTATTTAGGCTTGGAAGGTGGAAACATCTTTTTGTTCAATATTAGTTTGTGTTACAGGAGTTAATTCATTGTAATATTGTGTTGTGTATGTTTGTGTTACAGGAGTTAATTCATTGTAATATTGTGTTGTGTATGTATGTGTTACAGGAGTTAATTCATTATAATTTTGTGTTAAATTTGTTTGTGTTAAAAGAGTTAATTCATTGTACTGTACTGTAGTTTTGTGTTATATATGTTTGTGTTACAGGTGTGGCTAGTGAGGAGTTGTCACGTGAGGATTGGCTTGGTCGTTATGGTCCAGCGTTACCATCAGTGGATTCTGCTGTGGAGTCGTGGGACAGCTCTGGTTTGGACCCACTTCCACCCGGCTCCACTCCAGCACTGTCCAAGAGAGACTCAGGATCAGACATTGTTTTCAGATCAGGTATGACTTAGTTAGGACAGTATTATATTGTGTTATGTTGTGATATGTTGTGTTATGTTGTGATATATTGTGTTATTTTGTGTTATGTTGTATTATATTGTGTTATGTTGTGTATAATATTGTGTTATGTTGTATAATATTGTGTTATGTTGTATTATATTGTGTTATGTTGTGATATGTTGTGTATTATAGTGTGTTATGTTGTATTATATTGTGTTATATTATTGTGTTATCAGACTGTGGTAGTACTGTTCGTCGTCGTCTGGGTGCTGAGGGGCGTGAGGAATCCAACACACTCATACCTGAAGCTACAGACTCCCGTAAACCTCCTGAAGGGCATGCACAAGAGACCTGGCAATCACCTTCACCCCCGCCTTCTATAGACAGTGGACAGTCAGGTCAGCTTTTGTGGCACGCATAATTAAAGGGGATATATAGAACAAAGTTATTGGTGGTAAATCTGGAGCAAATGATTCCTCCAAACTATTCTAAACAACAGGATACCATTTTATATATTCATTGGTGCTGTTTCCTGACATACTTTGGAGGAATCAAGGCAAACCAATGTACCAAAAGTATACACTACCCCATTAATTTAGGAGACAATACAGTGTTGGTGTTGGTGGTGATATTGTAATAAAACTTTCATTGTATTGTATTGTAGGAAGTGGAATGTGTAGTCTATGTATAAATGGACTGACATGACCTGTCTCTGTTCCTCTAGACCCAATCTATCAATCTGTCCATCTGTATATCTATCTACTATCTGTATTAATCTATCAATCTATCTACTGTATCTATAGCTGTGATGCCTCATAGTTTAGTAATGGTTCTTGCCTAGGGTATATCTGTGAACTAATTAGCCTGTGTGTCTGTGTGTGTGTATGTATGTGTGGTCCAACAGAGGATAAGACTGACTGGGACAAGATGATTGCTGACCTCAATCACATTAGTGAGAGTTGCGGCCTTCGAGAGCGAGCCAACTCACCAGACACACTCACCACTCCAGGACAGCCAGGTGTGGTGTGCCCTGTGTGTTCACTAGACTCAACCTCAATATGTTTTCTGGTTTATATGTTATCACTGTTAGATTCATGGGATTTCTCTTTCCTTCAGTCTAGTTTGTTTCTCCTTCCTGCCCCGTTATTTTTTGTTTTATTTATTTATTTATTTTTAATGTAGTATCCCGGGTGAATTGAAATGAATTGCTGGTGTATGTTATTGCCATATTGTTGTTACTATTTTATACTCGGGACTTATTCCATCTGTCTCTATTGTACAGGAGCGGTTAACAAGAAAGAGGTACACGTGAATGGTGGTGAAGTGAACATTGGTGGTGGAGGAGACTCAGACTGCTGCCAGACCCTCACCCCTCGTGGTAGATGTCCAGGAGGAGGAGGAGGAGGAGGAGGAGGAGGCAGTGAGGCAAGGGAGGAAGGCAGCTACTCTGTCAGTAATGCTGCCGTCAACTACACTGCCGCCGCTTATACCAGAACTGCTTCACCTCCTCGTGGGTTTCCAATTCAATAATTTTCAGCTTCACAACTAACCTGGTCTATCAGTCAACTAATAACTTCTTTACTACAGTGTATCAAAAATGATGGTAAAACAGGGGTGTCTTTGACTTTAGACATTTGTGTCATTACAGATATACAGACATGCAGAATTAGTTATAAATAATATATCACCTTCATGAAAGGCTGGTACATATTTCCTGGAATATCCAAGTTCCTACATAAATTAGTCAACATGTATTTATGAAACCAATACTGTACAGTTTGTGTAAGATGTGTGTAATAATAGTTTGCTTTACTTGTCCTTCACAGCTGGTGGTGGTCAGGTTTACCAAGTCACATTACACAAAGACAGAGTGTATGAAGACTTTGGCTTCAGTGTGTCCGACGGCCTCTATGAGAAAGGGGTTTATGTCAACAGAATCAGGAAGGGCGGTCCAGCTGACAGGTCGGGGGTTCTCAAGCCTTTTGACAGGATTCTCCAGGTTAGAAATATATCGTCTGCAAAGAAAATTTATCTACTGCCCGTTGTATGGTGGTCAGTTCAAAATCAGTGTTATCAATATTATGTCAAAACTTTTGTGGCGGGTATAACATCACACACACAGGAAATATACTTCAGTAACTGTATCATGGCTTATTATATTCAGCTGTGATTTTATGGTCTCTGTGTATTATTTAGGCAATAGTTAGTTGTGTTTGGAAGAGTATAATATTAACTGGATTAATTTGTACAGGTAAATGAGACCCAAACTCACAACTCATTTCATAATGCCACCCAAATTAATTGGATTTTTTTTTTTTCCAGGTGAATGAGACCCGAACTCATGACTTTGACTGCTGCTTGACTGTACCACTGATGGCCGCTGCTGGAGATAGACTTGTGTTGGTGGTGAGTCGTAACCCACACACTCACCCCATGTTGGATTGTTCACCTCAGCCTCACACACCTACATGGCATCTCATACAGGAGGAAGAGGAAGGGGAGGAGGAGGGAAGAGAGAGGGTCAATGGGGAAGGTATGGAGCTTTTAGTCATGTCCCCTCCAACACCTTCACTCACACCTATACCAACCATCCTTAAAACACTCTGACCTACATATTCTGTGGCCAGATGATCTTTTTTTTTATCACCATCATTTTCATAGACCACCAGGTTATCATTAATTAAGGGGATCATTTTATGTCTGGGATTGGAGGGCTAATGATTCCTCCAAACTATGCCAGGAAATTGACTACCCCAGTATACATGAATAGAAGGTCTATTTCGTAGCATCTGTCGGAGTAATCAGTATCCCCCAAGTTTTCCGACATGAGGCGAACTCCTTAATTCATTTTCCATACACATAGAGATTAATGAAAATCCTAGTACAGTAAATTAGTCCAAGGGATGTAGTGGCCAGGAATTGAACCCATGTCTGTGTAAGGGAAATAATTTAGATTTACCTCATCATTTATCATCATTAAAAAACATTGGGCGGTATTTAAGAACATTCACATTGTTGATGATGGTGTGGTAGCAGTACGACGACTCCTGAAACGCACTACAAAGCCATTGTATAGTACCACGCAATCATCAACACCACAGATATTCTTGCATACGGCCCGTGGTACAAATCTCATTCAGTTTTGCATCTGCATTTTGTGCTTCAAAAGGATTTAGATATACCAATCCAACCCATTGTAAAGTTTGTGCCAATACAGTGCCTAGATCTGTGTATTTCATTACTCATTACTCAACATATTTTATACTGTATATGATGAGTTAGTGTATTGTATAATGCAATCTGAAGAGGGTAATGGTGTCTCCTCAAGAAAAATATAATGTTGAGTTTGTCAGAATACAATAAAGTGCCAAAGCATATAACAACAAACAAAAGTTATTATTAGTGGTACAGAACTGATCATGTACAGTTGAGCAAGTAGAAAGTGCAAGAAAAATATGAATGTATATAGCAATATCTTTCAGTTCATTGTAGTAAGTAAACCCTGGTACTTTTATCAATGAATCACTAAGACTCCAGAACCAATGTAAAGTGGAATGTGACTGACTGAAATTTTGAGTGGTAACCAGATGTGGCCATATATATATATACTCATATTTTTCTTGCACTTTCTACTTGGTCAACTGTACGTACCATTGAATGTAGCCATTTTTTATATGCTTTGTCATTTAACCACATGTGATATCATAGTGCCTTTACATGGTGGGTATTATAGAAGGCAGTATAATGTAGTACAATAATATTATCCAAGTACAGTACCATAGTCTCTAGCCAACCTGATTCAAAACCCGAGATCTGAGGCAGGCGGTTTCTGGACAACAGCCCACCCAAACCATCACAAGGCTGCTACACACATCTCAAATCAATGGAGGCGGCTTTGGGTGGGCTGTCGTCCAGAAACCGCCTGCTTCAGATCTCGGACTTTGACTCAGGTGGGCTAGAGACTATGGCATCCGAGTGTACAATATTATTTTTGTGTACCAAGTTATTATGTATGTCAGAGGATGTGTGTTGAACCAAAATAAATAAATCTGTAATGACCAATGTATGTATGTAAAGATCTTGTTATCAGTTCATATCCCAGTTAAGGGACCCTGTGTTGTAGTCAGAAATTGGAGATAAACGAGTCCTACATATATTGCCAAGAAACACCACCTATATGGAAGGGGCTTGTTTTGTGGCATGGTCAGGAGGAATCTGAAGCCTCCAATTTTCATACACGATCACAGAGTCCTTAATATAGACCTTTGAGCCAGTGGTACATTATAATTATATAGTATTACACTGTCCTGGGATATAAAAATACTATATCATTCAGTTCACCACAATATATATCCCTATAACACACATACCATCCTGGGATATAAAATCACTATAATTTTTAGTTCACCACAATAATCTATCCCTATAACACACATACCATCCTGGGATATAAATCTACTTTATTATTCAGCATATCTCACTAATTTATCTCCAGGGTTTTAATTGGTATTTATATAAACAATAGCCATGTAAGGGTGGCTATTCTTGGCACAATTTGAACCACTATACAATAATAACAATACAGGCCAATTAACAGTCTTACATAATACAGTAATGTTGATTTAAGAGGAGAGTATTCTTCTGGTGGTACATTGGAGTGCCTTGATTCCTCCAAAGTATGCCAGGAAACAGGACCAGATGAACAAAAATAATGGTGTACGTCCTGTTGTTTGGGATAGTTTGGAGGATTCAGTCGCTCCAGATTTACCAACACTGTACTACCTCCTTAAAAACTTCACACTGAAATTCTAAATACATTTGTTAGTTACAGGTATTAGGCATTGTATAGGAATTCCACTGCCATTAAGGACAGCTCTATTATTATTATTATTATTATTATTATTATATTTATGTGACCTTATACTATATTATTATTATTCTCATAACTTTGGTGTTACTGTATTTCCTGTTCACTTATTGAATATTAAATGCAATGAGTTTTGGGTCAATATGTTTACCTAGTCATGTAAACATTGTATATATTTAATTGTTAAGCATTGCATGTTCAGGTTTATTTACTTCACAATTGTAGCAGGAATTTTTGTAATGATGTAACCATTGTTTGCACTGAGGTAGTTTGTATAATATATCATACTGTATTTTTGTATAAATAAATAAATAAAATTATAGAGGAGGTTCACATACAAAGATTATAACCTTGGGATGAAAATACAGAAAAATGAGAAGCCACATTCATTTATTTTATGTCATCATTTACACAACTGTTCGATTGTGTCTGGAGTTAAGGGGGTGCGGGAATAGGGGGACAGGCTTGGGGGGTTTTAGGGGGGTGCGGGAGTAGGGGGACAGGCTTGGGGGGTTTTAGGGGGGTGCAGGAATAGGGGGACAGGCTTGGGGGGGTTTAGGGGGGTGCGGGAATAGGGGGACAGGCTTGGGGGGTTTTAGGGGGGTGCGGGAGTAGGGGGACAGGCTTGGGGGGTTTTAGGGGGGTGCGGGAGTAGGGGGACAGGCTTGGGGGGTTTTAGGGAGGTGCGGGAGTAGGGGGACAGGCTTGGTGGGGGGGGGGGGGGTTAGGGGGGTGCAGGAATAGGGGACAGGCTTTCTACCCACCCCAAGCTTGTCCCCCTATTCCCGCACCCCCCCCAGTCCCCCCCCCCCCAAGCCTGTCCCCCTACTCCCGCACCCCCCTAATGTTGTATACTGCACACAATCTATAGGAAGTGGTACAAGTAAACTATGCTGAAGAAATGGAGAAAATTACACCACAAATTGAAACTATTAATGTGATAAGTAAGGGAAAAGAAAATACCTGTATAAGAGTTGAGAGAGTATGGGTAGGCTACTGATGTACTCACAAAGAAGATGTAGCTGTCAAAGAGGATGTCCTGCCATGAGAAACCTGCATGTAAAATTAATATTATTGATATTATTATGTCATGTAGCGTTCTGTTGCTCTGGGAAATAGTTTTGTAAGGAATGAACAGGTCCCAGTGAAGAAATGTTGGAATGTTGGCTCTGAAACTGTCCTCTTTTTTCCTTCTATACCCCTAACAATCCCTCCTATCTTTTCCATTTTTTTTTTTTTTTTTGGTGCTTGCTGTTCCACCCTTCTGTCACCTCCCTGTTTCTGCTTTCCTCCCATTTTCATGCTTGCTGTTCCACCCTTCTGTCACCTCCATGTTTCTCCTTTCCTCCCATTTTCATGCTTGCTGTTCATCCCTTCTGTCACCTCCATGTTTCTCCTTTCCTTCTATTTTGATGCTTGCTGTCCCACCTCTCTGTCACCTTCTCCCTCATCCTACACGGTCTTCCAGGTCTAGGGCAGTCTTCTTTCATCCTCAGATCAAATACTCGTTACAGAGAGGTCCAAAATCATGTCTAATTTTGAAGGATGGTTGTGTGTGTGTTACAATGTTAGTTAGGTTAATTAAAGAGCAAAGAGTAACAAGAGATAAGTGGAGACAATGCGAGGGTTTGACATCCTGTTGAAACGATATGACATCCTCAAAACCCTAACTAACTAAGCCCAAGGAGCAGAAGAGATAGAGTTTTGTGTCCAGTGTCTAGCCAGGAGTGTAAAAGGGAGGAGGTATATTCACAAACTTCACATCTCCCTCAAAGTCTTCTGTCAAGTAAGTTTTATTTTGACATTTTAAGGGGATCATTATATTTTCAGACAATTTTTGGCGAGTTACTAATTTTTTCCAAACCACATACAGTATGCTAGGAAACAAATACAGTACAGTGTATAGGGAATATGTTTTGTAGTATTATTTGTAGGAATTAGTAACCCATCCAATCTGCTAACAAGAAAATAATGCCTTCCTTCAATCAACGGCGTTATTGGAACCAGTTTTTTGTTTATTTATTTATTTATTTATTATTATATAGTTTAGCATCTCCCTCCATAATCCATATAGGTGTGTGTGTGTGTGTGTGTTTCGTGGCAATACTTGAAGGACTTATTTACCTCCGATTTTCTGTCTGACTACATAACAGTGGATAAATAATAGTGGATAAATAATAGTGGATAAATAATAGTGGATAAATAATTGTAGATAAATAATAGTAGATAAATAACAGTGGATAAATAATTGTGGATAAATAACAGTGGATAAATAATCGTAGATAAATAATAGTAGATAAATAATAGTGGATAAATAACAGTGGATAAATAATAGTGGATAAATAATAGTAGATAAATAACAGTGGATAAATAATAGTGGATAAATAATAGTGGATAAATAATTGTAGATAAATAATAGTGGATAAATAACAGTGGATAAATAACAGTAGATAAATAACAGTGGATAAATAACAGTGGATAAATAATAGTGGATAAATAACAGTGGATAAATAATAGTGGATAAATAATAGTGGAAAGATAAATAAACCCCTGTATTCATTAGTGGAATGATAAATAATGTGATAATACTGTATGTTACTTTTTCCCAATGCCCTTATTTGGGACGTCCCATGTTCTACGGAGTTTTGTATCCTGTTGGGATGTTTCATGACCTTTTTTTATCTCTTCTCTTGTTGGACGATGGTTGTTACTGTTTTCTTAATCTTATCTATTTGTTTATTTTCATTTATTTGTTTTTGTATTTATATTTGCATTTCGAAGACATAGTTATATTAGCCTCCAGCAGCAGTTCACAGGCATCTTTTACTTACTATATTATTAAATCACTCTATCAGTTCCCATTACTTTGCGTCCTCTCTGTCTCCTTTTTATGAAACATGCAGTTGCGGACACATGAAACAGACACACTTGAATTGGGACACTCAGAAAGCATAAAGATGGACTCGCCTTTACAAACTCACTCTTTTAATTGTTCTTCCTATAGTATGCTGTCTCCTTTCATCCTTCTTGCTTAACACAGTGATCTTCTTTCCTCCCATTTTTTTAATATAATCTAATTCCTTTGCATCCCACAGCAGCAGCAGGTGTCCACAGCAAAACCCAATTAACACCACAGCATCACCAACACAATATTCAACAACAACAACAACGTCAGTAACACAATAATATATCACCACTGACAACATAAACAACAACATAATAATAATAATAATAATAATCACCACCATCACCACCACTGACAACAACAACAATTACAACAACAACAACAACAACACTATAATAATCACCACTCATCACCTCACACAACTAAAAGATTAGGACCTACTCACCAACACCAAACACATCAAAACCTAAAATACCACCACTGGCACTCACAACCACATACAGTTTCCAGAGCATAGTATTGGAGGACAAGGCGAACTACTCTTTTACTGAACATAAAAGGGAATAGACGAGACGAGGGGAAGAATTCGTGAAGGTTGTAAACTTGTACGAGTATGCCTAAGGATGTCTCAGTGTGTTGGTGGTGTTGTTGGTGGTGGTGGTGGTGTTGTTTCCCTCTACTGGTGATGATAATGATTTCCAAAGACATCATTGCAGCCAACACACTCACGGCTAACAGTAAGTGATCATGTATACCTTACTGTGTGTGTGTGTGTGTATATGTGTGTGTTATAATAATTCTGTAGCTATATTTGTGATATGAGGTGTGTGTGTGTGTGTGTGTGTGTGTTATAAAGTACTGTAGGTAGCCTATATTTTGATATGAGGTGTATGTGTGTTGTGTGTGTGTGTGTGTGTGTGTGTTATAAAGTACTGAAGCTATATTTGTGATATAAAGTGTATGTGTGTTGTGTGTGTGTGTGTGTGTGTGTGTGTTATAAAGTACTGTAGGTAGCCTATATTTTGATATGAGGTGTGTTGTGTGTGTGTTATAAAGTACTGAAGCTATATTTGTGATATGAGGTGTGCGTGTGAGTGTGTGTGTGATATATAAAAGTCAACAAAGACCATAGTGTCATTTCCTTCCTTCCTTCAGGGTGTGAGGTGAACCACTACCCAGATCATGAAGAGTCAATGAGATGCCCCTTCAGTGAGGATGGCAGGGTGAGGGTGTGGGTGAGACAGTCAGAAAGGGAGGCTGAGGATTCACTCATTGGCGTCCTCTTCAGAGTATACAAGAACGATTTCACTGAATGGCTCTCGGCTCAGATTTCGTTCAAAGATTCCAGGATACTCGAATGCAGAACGAAATCAGCAGGAGTCGATAGTGAGATAGTAAAGACTGGTACCCACTCATCAGAATGGTACAAACTGGAACTACTCTTCACTGAGAATAGGACACTGATTATACCCGGAAATGAAGACCAAAATGATGTGAGGGTATGCAGCAATATATCAATGAATGAAGAGCAACAGCCAGCCTTTCTTACCCTTACTCTCCAGGAAGGAATAGAGGATTTTAGTAACATCATTGGTCTTCATATGATATGCAACTGCTTTAATGGTTAGTTTTTAAGGAGGGTAATTCACTTTTTTTTTTTTTTTTTTACATTGGAGCACCTTGATTCCTCCACAGTATGACAGGAAACAGGACCAGATGAAGAAAAATAGTGGTGTTCTGTTGTTGCTTGGAATAGTTTGGAGGAATCAGTTGCTCCAGATTTACCAACACTGCACTTCCACCTTAACAAAAAAAGCAGCATCCCTTACTCGAATTCTGTGAGAGTTTGTTTTGTGACATAGTTTGGAGGAATCAGTAGCCCTCTAGTTCTCCCAAAATATATTATTGCATTAACTATACATAGATAATACAAATAAAATATGTATGGCGATTATTTTGCCTTATAATGACTGACCTCTCTCTCTCTCTCTCTCTCTCTCTCTCTCTCTCTCTCTCTCTCTCTCTCTCTCTTTGTGTGTGTCTGTCTGTCTGTCTCTCTCTCTCTGTGTCTGTGTGTCTGTCTGTCTGTCTCTCTCTCTATGTGTCTGTCTGTCTCTCTCTCTCTCTCTCTCTCTCTCTCTCTCTCTCTCTCTCTCTCTCTCTCTGTGTGTCTGTCTGTATCTGTCTCTCTCTCTCTCTCTCTCTCTCTCTAGGAACCCCGGTATTCCCCCACGACACACTACAGAGATACCACAAACACGGGATGAGCGAGAAGTTTTATGTGAGGGCAGTTTGGCCAGACGGAGGAGCCAACCTAACACTACAACAACACATCTCTGACACGGGGAACGCACTAATAAAGGAACAAGACCTCACACTTAACATCTCAGCAGATCATATCACCACCAACAACAACAACGACGGTGCTACAGTTTTTGGTACCTGGGCGCCAGTCATAATTAAAACGGTGTCAATGGAAATACAGGTAGGTTTTGAGGTTGGCTGTATTCTAGATCATTGTCATCGTATTCCATTATCATTTTCATCGTATTCCATGATCATTTTCATTCTGGTACGAGGGAGTTGAGATAAAGCAGACGCATGTGTGAGTCACCTGTGCGACAAAATAAATAAACAATTCTACACACACACACACACACACACACACACACGCAACAACAATTCTACACACACACACACACACACACACGCAAAAACAATTCTACACGCAACAACAATTCTACACACACACACACACACACACGCAACAACAATTCTACACACACACACACACGCACACACGCAACAACAATTCTACACACACACACACACACACGCAACAACAATTCTACACACACACACACACACGCACACACGCAACAACAATTCTACACACAGACACACACGCTACAACAATTCTACACACACACACACACACACGCAACAACAATTCTACACACACACACACACGCACACACACACACACACACACACATCGCAAACAATATTCGTCCTACCCTTCGAGGAGGAAGTGATTGAGTTAGTGACTTGAGATATAGAAATTCAACCTCAATTCAACTACAATTTTACAGAATCAGACGGAAAGTGTTGTGGTGTTGGCCATAGGAGATTTGGCAAAAGTTGTGAAGAGAAATAGTTCAACCAAACGTCTGGCTTTGGTGATTGATGAGAGCAGAGGATTGGAGTGGACTGTGAACACACCTCCTACTTCCCAATACAACCACATCCCTTCCACTGCCTCCACCACCACCACCACCACCACACCCATAGGTATGTACAGTTGCCAAAATATAAATTGCAACATATCTTGATGAAATATTAAGGACCCTATGATCGTGCATGAAACTTGGTGGCTTCTGATTCCTCCTGACTATGCCACGAAACAGACTCCTTCAGTATGGTTGGTGTTTCGTGGCAATGTTTGAAGGACTCACTAACCTCCTATTTACTGACTACATCACGGGGTCCCTTATCTATATATCTCTTAATTAATCCGCAGCATACATCACCACACCCAAGAACAACACGACTGATGGGGAGAACGAGGAAGGAGATGTTGTTGTTGTTGTTGTTGATATGGAGGAAGAAAGCAGCAGGTGGGACATTATGTTCTTTACTGTGTTGGTGGTTTGGTTGTCATTCGTCACTGTACTGGTATTACTTGGATGGAGGAAAGTTCGGGGATCACACAGCCATGGGGAAGCAACACCAAACATGACACAGGCTAAGATACCCAACTCACGACCCCCCTTCCCACTTCCACCTGATGCGAGACGAGAGGAGGACATTACAACACATCAAGGGCTGCTACGTGATTCCTCCCTCAGTACAAGTGGGGCAGAACTAAATATGACCACCACAGCCCACCCAAGACCTCGAGACTCCTCTGGTATGGTCCAACTAAGACCTCGAAACTCCTCTGGTATGGACCAACTGAGACCTCGAGACTCCCTTCAGATCCCAACACGTTCGGCTTTCCCTCTTCGTGACAGTGCTGCCTCTGATAATGAGTATAATAATGATGGTGATGATGATGATAACCTTTATGATTACGTCGACCTTACCACCATGAGGCTGAATCCAGATCAAGGACAGGTCACCCAACCCAAAACAGAGACCCAACCAAAACGTGGTATGAATGTTGATTATATTAAGCATTGTATTCCGTGTTTACCTTGAGGGACCCCGTAATATGGTTTGAAAATTGGAGGTTAGTGATCGAGTCATTCAAATATTGCCACAAAACACCACCTATATTGAAGGAGCTTGTTTCGTGGCATAGTCAGGAGGAATTAGAAGCCAACAAATCTCATACACTATCACAAGGTCCTTAAAGTAAGACTGTACTTACTGACTAAACTTTCTCTCACCGATTATTATATTATTAAGAGTAAGATGGTAAGAGAGAGAGAGTATAATATTTTGACTGTGTATTTACGTATCTATTCAAATATCTGCTTGTATATATATTTAGGAACTTATTGACTAACTGAAAGACTTCCTTACTGTAGCCTATTATTCATTTTCTCTCTCCCAGTTTAATTACGTGTGAACGAGAGTAACATATTTTTTAGTATTACATGTGACTCCTTCTTGTTGAATGTTAAGGGGGTAATTCACTTTTGTTACATTGGAGTGCCATGATTCCTCCAAAGTATGCCAGGAAACAACAGGACCAGAGATGAACAAAAATAATGGTGTTCTGTTGTTGTTGTTGTTTGGAATAGTTTGGAGGAATCAATAAAGACGAAGTGTTGTGTTGCGTGACATAATTTGGAGGAACCACTTGTAATTAAATAACATTCTAATTTTACCCTAGATTTTTTACCCCATAATTAATCACTCTGGTTATGAAGTGTGAGGAAGGGGGGGGGGGTTAAGGGGGTGCAGGAGTAGGGGACAGACTTGGGGGGGGGGGGTTTGGTTGGGGCCGGGGTGAGGGATTAGGGGGACTTAGAGGAATCGGTTGCTCCAGATTTACCAACACTGTACTTACACCTTATGTCATGTAACTAGTTAAAGTGTATGTATTTTGATATATTATAAAATCGCAGAAATAGGCTATGTATCCATTTCTTTTCTTTTCCTTCCCCACATTACAAAATTATATCGTCTATTGATGCCCCTGCTGACCTCTGGCATCCACATCCATTCACATGATCATAATTATATGGATGGTGATCAATATTCTTAACTGGCATCAACAGGTAAGGTGAATTTATTTGTTTGTAAAGTTTTCTATATAATGCCCCCCTCCACCAGCATGGCCTCCCTCAATATTATTATACACTAGCCTATTATCACTTGTAATGCTCATAATTTATCCAGGTCGTAACACTCAGCCAACAGATGTGTTTTCAATCTTTTCTTAAAAATTTTCAGTAGGTTTCAATATTCTTATTAGGTATTAAACTTCGTCTTAGCGACATAATTTTGCTATCAACCCACAATGGGCACAAATGAAAGATAATTTGTCAAGGAGGAAGTGAGAACTAATACAGCAGCTGATGTTATTAGCATTGTTCAAGACAAGAGTGTCAAGGGATATAGCACCCAACGAATGAGTTGTTATAGAACTCCCCCGGGATCCACAAAGCACTTACACCGGTGTAAACCATTGATAATCTATGGTTTACACCGGCATTAGTGCTTTGAGGATCCCGGATCACGGCCCTCAACTCTAGTTAAGTTTGCCCTCCAAGGCTCCAATTTCTATAAGGATTATACGGTATTATGGATGACTTCACAAACACAGTTTGTGTACATTAAATATATCCTGAATTTCGAGGTAGAAGTTTACTCGAAGAACTTGTCGTGTATTAATCTAATTATGCAATATTATATTATAATGTTTTCAACAAAACAATGTGAAGATAAATTTGCAAGGTAATTTTACACAAACTCTTATGAATGTGTATGGAGATGAAAATATAAGAAAAAGGAGATTATTACCAGACATATCACTAAAAAATAATTTAAAAAGCAAATAAAATAGTAAGATGTGTTAAACTGACTCAATCTCACAATAAAATGAATAAACTGTTGACGACTTTGAGAAGTAAGATATAAAGTGAACAAACTGTGCAGCATCACCACCACCAACAACAACAAAACAGTCTCGTCATCTTCACAGTGTTGTTAGTTAACTCCTCTATTTTACACATATATTACCTTACCTACAGCATCAATAGTAACACACATAACCTACATAATGAGTAATAAAGTGGAGACCTACCTTACCGCCAAGAAAAACAGTTCACCACCGGAATTATCCAAGAAATTCGGTGACCTGGAAGAACTCTATAACAAAAAGTGAGGCACGGGTTTATTTTAATGTTGTAATTTATTTCACTAACTTATATTAACATTATTATTACTATTATTATTATATTAACTTATATTAACATTATTATTACTATTATTATTATTATTATTACATTAACTTATATTAACATTATTACTATTATTATTACATTAACTTATATTAACATTATTATTATTATTATTATTACATTAACTTATATTATTATTATTATTATTATTATTACATTAACTCATATTAACATTATTATTATTATTACATTAACTCATATTAACATTATTATTATTATTACATTAACTTATATTAACATTATTATTATTATTACATTAACTTATATTAACATTATTACTATTATTATTACATTAACTTATATTAACATTATTATTACTATTATTATTACATTAACTTATATTAACATTATTATTACTATTATTACATTAACTTATATTAACATTATTATTATTATTATTATTATTATTATTACATTAACTTATATTAACATTATTATTATTATTACATTAACTTATGGTAATTGTCCAGTATATTAGCGGGTAATTATCTATCCTATTGCTGTTTTCTATTACGATGTTTTTACCTTCTTTACCCACTAATTTATAACATTCTAAGACACTTTGGTAAATATTGAAAGAATTACGGTAATTCTGGTAAATATTGAAAGAATTACCCTTATTGCGTACTGTTTTTCTACCTTCATTACCCACTTATTTAGACCATTCTAAGACTATTTTCTTCTATGGCATTTTCTCCGCAAATGCCCCATTTCCAAGATAGGTCATATTCAAATGGGGCATTATGAAATTAGCATGACCTTACCTGACCTAGACCACAGCAGACTACCGGGACCTAACTTGGGCAAACTACCGGGACCTAACCTGGGCAAACTACCGGGAAATAACCGTGGTAAAGTACAGGAAATTACCGTGGCAAAATCCTGGGGCCTAGCTGGATCTGGTAACACTGCTACAAAATGGTAATTCTTTCAATAAATACCCTATTTTCTCCCATGGCATTTCCTCAGCAAATGACCCATTTCCAAGATAGGGCATATTCAAATGGGGCATTTTGAAATTAGCCTGACCTTACCTAACCTAACCTAGACCACAGCAGACTACCGGGACCTAACCTGGGCAAACTACTGGGAAATAACCGTGGTAAAGTACAGGAAATGACCGGGGCAAAATATTGGGACGTAGCCGGATCTGGCAACACTGCTACAAAATGGTAATTCTTTCAATAAATACCCACTTTTCGGTATTTAATAAGTGGGTAATGAAGGTAGAAAAACCGTACGCAATAACGGTAATTCTTTCAATATTTACCCACTTTTCTTTTATGTCATTTTCCTCGTCAATACCCCATTTCCAAGATGTTTATGTCATCTGAGCTGGTAACGCTGTATGGGGAAGGTGTCATTGTTGGCGGAAGATTGTATAATGTATCTACTATGTTCCGCCTGCTCTGATTCCTCTCCAATCAATGGTACCAGCTCAAATGACATAAACATCTAAGTACGTGGTCGCGAATTTACGTGCTCGAGTGTACGAAAATAAAAAAATAAATAAAAATAAAAGTTAAATGTACAGTACTCTAGTAACATAATATTTTGAAGAATTAAATGTTCTTATAAATTTGTGTTTGTTATATTTCAGACTATGGCATCAGGTAACTCTGTCTCTGCTGGAGTTGGTGAAGGAGCCATCTATGAAGGAAGGTACTGAACTCATCTCCCTCTACAATAATATCACCTCTGAACTCGAGAACAAGTGAGTGTGTTACATATGTGTGTTACTGAATGGTCTCTACAGATTACAACTGAAGGGGAGTTTCTCTTGTTTGTAAATTGGAAGGCTACTGTATACTCCTAACTACTCCAGAAAACAGACACCCTAAATGGTACTAATAGGGGAACTGTTTTAGGGTACAAGTTAGTTTGGAGGAATCAGAGACCTTCCAATTCACCAACAAAATAATTTCCCCTTAACATTATATTTTGCATTACTAGTGTGTTGTGTAATAATGTGCTTTATTTGGAGTTATGTATTTCATGTTGATACAAAGGAACAATTAACACCATTTCATGAGAGTATAAGGATAACATATATAGCTTCTTGAAAGACAAATACTGCATCCTGTGACAACACTTACTAACATAATAAATGAGATTTTTCTTGACCACCTTTCCCTGTCATCAGAATCAACCCACTGTCACTGGCTGAGATGGCCGGTGAAGTAATGACTCAGTACAAAGATGCAAATGAAGCTATTACCTTCATTGAACGTGTCAGTCCCAAGGTTGTTGACCACCAGGAGGCACGTGTCCTCTGTAATGTTCTCAAGGCACAGGTTAGTACCCGATACATTGGCAATAAATGCACTAACACATATCCTTCATTACTTACTTCTTACTTGTTGTTGGATATTCTATGTCCCGCTCCACCATGACTAGACTATTTCAGATTTGTAGTAAATGATTGAAGCACTGATAACATTATTGTCATTTGCCAAACAGTTCTTCCATTAGTTTATGTGATTTTAAAGAACATAATTTTGTCTCCCACAGGCAACCTTGAAGCGACTGGAAGACCCAACCAGAACAAAAAAGATATTAGATGAAACTGAGAAGCTGTTGGATGATATTGATGGCATCACACCTGTCCATGCCAAGTGAGTGACTATATAGATCTTATTACAGGTCAGGCCAAAAAATGCTTATTTCAAATAATTCCTAACAATACCACATGATGTTTAATTCCAAGCAACAGTTGCTATGTAAAAGAAGTAAAGTAAAAGGCAAGTGTATAATGAGGGTGATATTTTCAGGTTCTACAAGCTTGCTTCTGATCTGTATTGCCACACAGGAGCCCATGCTCTGTATTATCGAGCAGCTCTCCGATACCTTGGGTGTACTGAACTGAGTGAACTTGATGACGAGTCCAAGGGAAAACATGCATTTTACCTTGGACTGGCAGCACTCCTTGGTGAAGGTATATACAACTTTGGAGAACTGGTGAGTACTGTCTGTCAACCAAGGAAGGTCCAGTGAATCCTTATTGTACAGTCACGGCACATAATCTTTGACCAGACTTCCCCTCACACCCTGATCAAGGACTATGTGCCGCGACTGTACATAGATTACTTATGAATCACAATATTCCATACACCTGTACAATGTTGTTGTGCATAATTTCATTTCTGGTCACTAATTATGTAGAAGACTAAGCCTCACTCATTAAGGTTTGTGTGGACAAAGTATCATTTCATGTTTGTCTGTGTATCAACCTACTGTACTGTATGTGTCTTTTCCATTACAGCTGGCTCACCCAATCCTGGGTAGTCTAGAGGGGTGTGGGTGTGGGTGGCTGCTGGAACTGCTCATCACATTCAACCAGGGTGACATTAACAAGTTTGAGAGCAGCAAACAGAAATGGAGTTCTCAGCCAGACCTCCTTGCCCGGGAGACTCATCTCAGGGAGAAAATCAGACTCCTGTGTCTTATGGAGGTAGGTGGGTTAGCAGGATTCTAGTCAATCAACCATTCTTGTAATATTACCAATCAGCCAGTGTTATTTAACATTTTCTTTTGGAAGGAAGCACTATTGTTGATGAAGAGTTAATAATTTTGTTAACTAACCCATAAACAATTGCTAACATATAAAATAATGTAAACTACTGGCTCTCCAAGCTAAAATCTGTTCATTTCTCTAATGATGAAGATGTTATGAATAATAAATATTATAATGATCAAAATACCAACATAAGTTCTTAATCATATAGAGTTTAATTTACTTAGTCCATAAATGTTATTATAGTTAACATATGTCTTTTTAACAGATGACTCTCCAACGCAAGGCCTGGGACCGCCAGCTGAGCTTCAGTGAGATAGCCACAGCCACAGGCCTTGGAGAACGGCAGGTCAGGCCATGTTTACTATTGTACTGGCTCTATTTTGGGAGACTATCTGCTAGTATATATGCTGTAGTCTTAATTATTCAATATCTTATCATAATCTTCCCATATACAGTCACGAGCACTAATAAGTATACTGCTTTGGTTGAAGCTTTGAACAGTTCAATTCACCAACAAAGTAATTCCAATGGAGATCTTATTGTGCATTTATTTACTGTCTCCATGTAGGTATTCAAAGCACACCTGAATACTGTACTTGTTAGTGCTGTGGGAAAGTCCGGTTCAAGCCTTAGCCTTCCTCAGGAGCTCGGGGCTGCTTGGTCAGACAGCTTGAGGAACTTCAGCAAAAACTTATGAGTGCTCGTGAATTTACAAATGACAGGATTAGTCTTTTGGGTACTGAGGATCAGACCCATTATCAAGTGATTGGTATGTTGGCTGAGTTCAACTTGGCTTTATAATAAGGGATAACTTCATATGCAATAACCCAAGTATCTGACACACACACACATACATACATACACACAGGTTGAAGTGATGGTGATGCGTGCACTGGCTCTGGGTCTGGTGAAGGGAACAATTGATCAGGTCAGCCGGCAGGTCAACATCACTTGGGTTCAGCCTCGAGTCCTCCACAAAAACCAAGTGAGTATGCTCTTGTCATTGCTGTGTTCTTTCTATAATGTTGTTTCATCATCATCCATCTTTTCCCCTTATTGTTATAAGCCATTCCATGATATGTCATATTAAAACTTGATTGCTGGCCCAAACATACACTCCTAGTAAATATATTAAGCTCTTGCCTACCATGCACAAGTTTTTTTCTTCTCCCATTCCAAATCCACATTATCTTATAAAACCACTAATGTCATTTTTATTTGCCACAGCTGGTTAGCATGATGGAGAGACTCTCGGACTGGTGTGAAGATGTTAGCTCCATGCAGACTCTATTACAAGACCAAGCAGCTTCTATCCTCACTCACTGATAGCAGACTGTCAAGAAATTCAAACACACAATTCCTGTAATACTTGTGATGGTTGGTATTCTGCCCATTACACTCTTACTGTATAGAAAGTCAGAGTGATGAACCTGATTAGTCTTTGTATGAATCACTGTGCTTAAAGCCACCATAACTGTGTTGGTTGGAGCAGTGATCTGTCGTCCAGTAAACATTCAATGGGCTGTTCATCTCCCACCATAAGTGTTGAAGGATATTGTAATCAGAACTTCTTTTATATATCTAAGTTTTTTCAGAGTACTTGTACAGTCACTGTTCAAAGTCGTGTTGCAAAGTTATATTCAAGGATTTTAGTAATAATTTTTAGAAAGATGTCAAAGCATATGGGATATTTTCCTTCTGCTCCTGAGTAAATCCTTGGTGGTTAACTAGGAATATTATCTTAAGTCACAGGAACCACTTGAAGAAATTCTGGTTCTGCTATGTGACAGGTGATATATCAAGGCTTTTAACTATGACTGTACAAGTTTATGTTGGACAAGAGAGTTCACTCAATTTTTGGGAGCCTTTGGAAGTTTTAATTACTATCAAATAACTAATATTACAAATGTTAGTTTAGACAGAATTAAAGTTCATATTTATACGTTATTTTTCTTGTACTAGGAAACGTGTTAATAAATCCAAAACTTATCTGATTATTTTTGTCTCTTTGTAAACCAAGTGAGTATCTTGGCTTCTGCATGCTGATTAAAGTACTGGTAATTAGCCCTCGTCATCATTATTGTAGTTGTAAGAGACATTCCCATTTACCACTTTGATACATAACTAGTTTCTGTATCTCTCAAGTAGTGATTAACATTGATCTCTTACTTGACCCTTTGATATCGAGACTGATGGTATTTACTCTCTATCAACAACCCTTTACATCATATAACTAGACTGCACCAAGTAGTCTACAGTCTAAACTAACTACAATATTAAGACTCATTTAGGTACAGTATTTAGATTCTATATAAGTAAATAGGATCCATATAAAGAAAACCATGACTATTGTTGTAATATTGGTATTTAATTAACTCTGTCAAAGAACCGCTTGGCTTGTAATCCTGTGTTCTTGTTGATGATAGTCTGAAAAATAGATAGTAGATTAGGTGAAAGAAAATTGGAACGTAAACTGGAGGGCTACTGTGATTCCTCTCAAAGATGCCACTGAAAAGAATAATTCCTGTTTGAAATATTAAGTTTTCCTGGGATAGTGTGAACGAATCTGTAGCCCTCCAAATCACCAACAAAAGCTCCTTCCCTTAAAAACTCTTATGTTTCTTGACCTTTTAATATGATTTTATTGTCACAAGAAAAGAATTGTATGGGTTAAGAGAGTAAGATAATCATAATGGGAAAATTGTTGGCTACTGATGAGGTAAACAAATGAACAGAAGTAAAACAGTAGAGCAATAACAACATAAATGAAAGAAGAGGAAGAACAGGATTTGAACACAAGAACACAGCACAAAAGCAAGAGCAGAACAATAACTAAAAGAACACAAGAACGAAAAGTAAATAGGAAAAAGTAGTAGAGTAATTAAATCCCTCCCGACTAACCGTGACAGAGCCTTCCTCATCAAACACCCTGATGATGGTGAGGGAATATGCTGCCTTGTGTTTGTACTGCACCAACACTGATGGGGCCACAAAGACATACGTGTTCTGGTGGGAGAGAGAGAGAGAAGAGTTAGTTTTGTGTTGGTGTGTGTGTGTGTGTGTTCCAGGCCTAAGGTGGTCTGTCTTTCATCCTTACTTAATCAATCCTTCTCTCCATCTCGTCCCTTGTCCCTCTTCCTCTTCAATTCCCTCACCACTCCACAATTACTTTTCAATTCCCGTAACTCCATAGATAGTGAGACCCCTTCACAAAACTCTTTAACCTTTGATATAACCACAGGAATCATTAGCCAAAGTTAAGGCCTTTATTTCTGAGACACCCTGTATACAATCTCCTTTATCAGAGCCATATAATCTTACCTGGGATTTGGTGCCATCTCTATCCATTTTCTCAAAGGTGTACCCAGGACGAAACTGTTCCAAGTGTGAGGACAGGAAAGTAGACGAAGTGATCATGATCTGGTATGCTTCAGTTTCCTTGGCCTCTACATCAACAAAGTCCATGTATTCGTCATCTGATGGCCAATGCATAATATGTATATAATTAGTTGGTTAACCGGGCATTTAGTCAGCCTCCTGCTCCATTCACTCTGTTGAAACTTGAAAAAATACATGCTCTCAAAACACAAGCCCCTTCAGACCCGAGTACCGAGCCAGTCCGTTTCGTCTCCCACTGTCCCTCTTTTCCTCCATGATTGCTGTCACTCCCCTTCTGTCTCCTTCTCTTTTGTGGTATAAGATCTTTCTGGCCTGGGACAGTCCTCTTGCTTCCCCTTTATCTTCTCAAAACACAAAGCACCATGCAGCTGAATCTCCCACCAACCAACTTACACCCAACCTAATGTAAACCAACCATTCCTAACCTTACCTACCCAGATAATGTTTGATGTCGTGGTCATAGTAGTAGTCATCGTAGGGAATGCGTTCCACCACCACAGTTGGAGTGGAACCAGAGATGAGGCCACGGAGGAAGTACGGCACTCCTGTCACCACAAGTCATCATCATCATCACCACGAGGAAAGAGATGGAGAATTAGAGCAGTATGCAAGAACGTTCATGGTGTTTAGGATGGCGTGGTAGTGGTACGATGACTCCCTTGACACAATATAGAGCCATCGTACCAGGACCAGGCCAATATTACAACAACGATAATATTTTCTTATGTCCCAAAGTTGCATTCATTCGTTCCATTATTTCATTATTTTTTTTTTTTTTTTATTTTTTTTTATTTAAATCTCTATAACCAGGAGTTGCAAGTTTACTGTATACTGTAAAATTGACCCACTGATGCAACATACAATTATTATATTTTATTATTTAACCCCGACTATAAAGCTTTACAGCCTGAGCCATAAAAGGTTATTAATGTTTTATCTCTGGCCATATATTTGTGTGTTAGGTCAGTGTTACTACCATAGATTTTTTTTATAGCCTTGGTACTTTTAGGTCAAGGTTTGTACAGCCACAACCAAATATCCACCGACACTTTCTTTCCATTGTAGTAAATATCTTGGTAATAAACAACAACACGTGTATGATTTTGCAGAACTTCATAGTAATAATTGAGGGGGTTGAGTTGACGTAAGGTGTTGTATGATTATATTTTGATATGATGCTGATTTATTTACACGATGGAAGGAAAGTGTTGGTGGATATTTGATTGTGGCTGTACATGAGTGTCTGTTTGGTACTCATGAAGTGTGTGTGTGTGTGTGTGTGTGTGTAATGGTTTGAAATTTGGTAAAGGGCATGAAGTCTGCTCAGGTTATATTCCATTCTATTTGTTAATGTTGTATGATACCATAATGGATATAATTTTAGACATCTCTCTCACTCTTTTCCTTCACTGATAAGACCATTAAGTGACATTCCTGCCTTTGAGTATAATAGTCCCCACTTTCTTCAGTATATAAATAAATAATATATATGTTATTTAATCGTCTCAGTGAGTGACAATATAGTAAAAATAGTAACACAAACACACACACAAAATAGTACAACACACACACACACAAAATAGTACGCCACACACACACACACACAAAATAGTAACACACACACACAAAATAGTACAACACACACACACACAAAATAGTACGCCACACACACACACACACACACACAATATAGTACAACACACACACACACACAAAATAGTACAACACACACACAATAGTAACATACACACACACAATAGTAACACACAAACACACACAAAATAGTAACACACACACACACACAAAATAGTACAACACACACACACACACACACACAAAATAGTACAACACACACACACACACACATAACCAACCAACTACACACCAAACCATCCTTATCATAGGTGAACGAGGAGTCTGGGGTCATTAATGAAGTTTAGATAACAGAGAGAACCAATTGACTGATAAGATTCCAACAGCATCTATTTTTTCGAGATCGTTTCATTCCAAGGTGTTGCAGGATTATTGGGCGTGACAGTATACATACATACTTCAACATATCCCTCCACCCACTCAAAAATTCATCCACCATGGCATTCTCTTACTCACACATACACTCCCATGTATAAATAATGTGTTGTCATTTATCTAGTGGGTCAGAAGAGAAGTAAACAACACCTTAGACTTTAATTAAGCTAGACTCTAGAGCTCCACTGTCTCTCAACTAGTGTGACACATGTTTAAGGGAATAGTACAGTGTTGGTAAATCTGGAGCAAATGGTTCCCCCCAAAACTATTCCAGGCAACGGGCCACCATTAATTTTGCTTATCTGGTCCTGTTTCCTGGCATACTTTGGAGGAATCAAGGCACTCCAATCTACCAAAAGTATATACTACCCCCTTAACACTCAACACCTCCAAGCCTTACAGGTACTGACAGCATTATAGTCCCGAGGTTGAGGTATAAATATATATATATATATATACAATTGTACTATCAGAGACAAAAGTCGTGTCGCTGTCTTGTCTGATGATTTGATATATGGTAACTCGTGAAACTTAATGAATGTTCGTGCCCTGTTTGGTTAGACCTGTACCATATATTTTCACCAAGTTTCACGACACGAGTTTTATGTTTGATAATCCACACAAATAACTCACCCACTGAGATAAGGAAGGCTTCAAAGTTCTCGTCCCTTACGTGTTTAAACTCCCCCAACACCAGTGACCAGTCGGGATCAATTTTCTTGGCCTTCTGCAGTACCTCCTGACGAAGCAGAAAAAAAAGTAAATAGAAATATTGACACGTCGACTATTGTTTCCACCATAGAGTAAATAGAAAATAGAAATATTTACACGTCGACTACTGTTTCCACCATTGAGTAACTAGAAATATTGACACATTGACTACTGTTTCCACCATATAGTAGCTTATATCACGACTCTTACTACTGCCTCTCACTGTACACTCTCCCAAAAAAGTATCGGCATTGCTGGCTAGATCCTGCAGAGAAAAGATGGAAGCTACGTGTATGACTACTGTGGGGTTGGTATTCCTGCTGGCAATGAATTGACTCTCATTTCTGTACTAACGTGAAATCCTCTAGCATACATAATTCATGCATTAGGCAAGTCGTGGAGTAAGAGTTGTGACTTCATTTTTACAGATATACGTTATGTGATTTTAATGATTGATGGTTTTGGGGGAGGGGGAATTTACTGAATTATTGAATATAATGAGAATGATAACCCAGAGAATAAAGTTACCAAATCGGATTTTAGCCAACAAGGAATCTTTGAGTAGATTTGCTGTAACTGTAGTATTTTGTCTTAAATATAATGCAGTTATAGCATAGGGTAGGATTAAGTAGGCTTATGCTTTTTCTTCTCATACTTCTAAATAAGGTTTTGTAAAGTAACACAAACAGACATTGCCCACTCCAGAAAGTGACGTGTATAAACAAACATGTGAAGAAACCAACACCTCAAAGCTTCACTCGATTATCTCGGGGCCTCAGTCTCAGGCCACCACTGACGGCCTCCTGTCCCGAGGTAGAGCTATATAAAAAAAAGTAAATATAAAATAAAATAAATAAAAAGAAAGATAACGTTATATACCATTCGGCAACTACGTACGGTGTGGATTAGCCGAGTTTTCAGCATTAGAAAGGGGCAAATCTTATTTGAAAATTCTCTAATGGGTGAAGGAATGAGAATATGTTTCGATTTGCATCCACTATAGTTTCTCTGACTCATGAAGCAATACGAATATGTATAATTGGCAACTGATCGGCAGGAATACCACTATCTATAAGGTTTCAAAGCAATGTACCATAATGCTACAAATATTATTGTCGTTTTCGTTCATTCGTTTTAATGCCGATACTTTTATGGGAGAGTGTACAATACCTATTCTACTTTGGACATTAATTATATATAGATTACCTTTGTTTCTCTGTGTTGATCACCGTGGTACCGATACGACGGCTCCATAGTAAAACAATACAGCCATCAACAATACCGGTACCACAACATACTATGCACCACAAAGATCTTGAATACAACCAAGGATAATAGACTATAATACAACCCTATAAGTTACCTTTGTTTCCCCGTGTTGATCATCGGCCATTGTCTCATTCTCAAGTACTTGGATGGTGAGCCAGACACTGGATATGTCGTCACCCGGGGACATGGAGTGGTTGTTGCTGTATGGGGAGGAAGGGGGTACCAGGTGACCAGGAGAGACATTTTCGTCAGGTTAATTAAAGAAAAAATAAATGGAGTGTACTGTATACGTGTGGTTCTGTTCTGTTTATTACCGTGTGTGTGTGTGTGTGTTTCTGTCTGTCTATTAGCGCGTGTGTGTGTGTGTGTGTGTGTGGTTCTGTCTGTCTATTAGCGTGTGTATGCCCGTGTGTGTGTGTTTCTGTTTGTCTGTCCATCCATCCATGTGTGTGTGTGTGTGTGTGTGTCTGTCATTCATTTAGGTTACCAGCAGTTCTCTTCACATTTTCATACACCGTATAAGTAAACCGCTTGTCTTCGAATCGCCTGGTATTGCTCATTTCCCCACCCAGTACACCTATAGAGGCCGAGTTCGAATGTAGGGTATGTATGTGTGTGTGTGTGTGTGTGTGTGTGGTGCTTGCCGTTCGTCTCTGTACAGTCACGAGCACTAGTAAGTATTCAGGTGTGCTTCGAATACCTAGAGACAGTAAATAAATATATATACACAATAAGATCTCCATTGGAATTACTTCGTTGGTGAATTATAAGACTGTTCAAAGTTTCAACCAAAGCTGTATACTTACTTATATTGCTCGTGACTGTATACATGTGTAAGTAATCAAACTTTTTTTTTTTTTTTTTTTTTCAATTTAATATGTTGTGCACCACCGTACGAGTTCGCACCATAATTTCCCGCCATAATTTCCCGCCACCGTAGGATTTCCCGCCATAATTTCCCGCCATGATTTCCCGCCATAATTTCCCGCCATGATTTCCCGCCATGATTTCCCGCCACCGTAGGATTTCCCGCCATAATTTCCCGCCATGATTTCCCGCCATAATTTCCCGCCATGATTTCCCGCCATGATTTCCCGCCACCGTAGGATTTCCCGCCATAATTTCCCGCCATGATTTCCCGCCATAATTTCCCGCCATGATTTCCCGCCATGATTTCCCGCCACCGTAGGATTTCCCGCCATAATTTCCCGCCATGATTTCCCGCCATAATTTCCCGCCATGATTTCCCGCCATAATTTCCCGCCATGATTTCCCGCCATGATTTCCCGCCATGATTTCCCGCCATGATTTCCCGCCATAATTTCCCGCCACCGTAGGATTTCCCGCCATGACTGCATGTGTACCGTATAGTAGGTCAGCACCTCAGCATGAAGTCAGACAGCAGCAGCAGACCTTCAAAACAATAAGGCCGTATCAACCACTCGGGGAGAAAGTGAAGGACTCTTACAAAATTTTCTGTTCGTGTTCCTAGACTTACTAATTTGGGATCTGCTTTTTTTTTTTTTTTTTTTTTTTTCGACACCATAAACATTACTTAATTACCATAGGGTGGAGTTTAAAAATTGTAATTGGGTTTAAAAATTGTAATTGGGTTTGAGAAATACATTGGAAATAGGTTAATTAATTCTGTTATGTTATTTTTGCTTTTCTGTTTTTTTTTAGTATTCTTTTCTTTTATACACGTTTTCTTCGGCTTTGATTATTATGTGAAAAATTCGCTTTCATTCATGCGTGCTTCCTTCGGGTTAAACACACACAAACACACACACACAATAGTACGAGACACACACATAAAATAGTAACACACACACACACACACAAAATAAGTAACACACACACAAACACACACACACACTAGTAACACACACACACACACACAATAGTTCAACACACACACACAAAAAAACAAAAAAATAGTACGCCACACACACACACACACACACACACACAATAGTTCAACACACACACACAAAAAAAAATAAGTAACACACACACACACACACACACACACACAAACCAAACCAGCACCATGAAGACAATAATACACATACAGTAGAGGGGGAACATTGTGAGGGAAGGATGGCGTTAGTGAACATAACCTTGGAGTGACGTAAGAAATATTACAGGTGGATGGCTGTAATGGTGTGTATGTACGCCGCTCAGTCACATGGCAAAGTTCACACTGTTTGGTTGGTGAAGTCATCATGTATTTACACACACACACACACACACACACACACAGAGTATATATTTATTTTACACACACACACACACACACAGTATATATTTATTTTACACACACACACACACACACACAGTATATATTTATTTTACACACACACACACACACACAGAGTATATATTTATTTTATATACACACACACACACACACACACACACACACAGTATATATATTATTTTATACACACACATATATTAAATAGTCTACACAATACTTATAAATACACACAAACAGAGATTACACATTTAAAAAACACATTCACACAGTATATATTATTTTATACACACACATATATATAAATAGACTACACAGTGCTTATAAATACATGCACACACACATTACACATTTTAAAAACACATACACACACACACACATATAGGCTACACAGTACATATAAACACACATTACACATATAAACATGCATTACACATATAAACATACATTACACATATAAACATATAAAAAAAAACACACACACAGTATTTATTTTATACACACACACATAGGCTACATATAGTACTCATTAACACACACACAGATATGCTCGTATGAATTACACACACACACACACACACACACGCCAGTCATAGCTATGGAGTGTGTGTGTGTGTGTGTGTGTGTGTGTGTGTGCAGAGATGGTGAAATATATGGACTCATACTTTGCACTTGTAGTAATATGACACTCAGTGGTTTTAGGGCAAGTGTAGCAAATTTCTGATGTGAAATTCAGTGAACGAGGGTGTGTGTGTGTGTGTGTGAACGAGGGTGTGTGTGTGTCAAGTTGGCTGAGTGTGAAAAGTGTCCAGTCATCATCAAAAGTCCTATATGGGGTTAGTTAGTGAAAGTGAGCCGTGGGAGTGAATCTTATGGAGTAACTAATTCGTCCAAACAATTCCAAGCAACAGATCACCATTATTTTTTGGTAGTTTGGGCCTGTTTGCTGTCATACTTTGGAGGAATGAAGGTGTTCCAATGTACAGCCATGGCTGATAGTGCTGGACCAGGGTTCAAGAAGTATTGGGAGCAACTGAACAGTTCGAAAAAGTGAGTCTTCTAAACCTCTCTCAACGTTGAGAATGGTTTGGAAAATTCACTTGTTCGAACTCTGTTCAGTTGTTCTCCAACACTCCTTGGACCCTGGTCCACCACTATCAGCCATGGCTGTACCAAAAGTATACCAACCTCTTTTGGGTAAATTGTAGGGCTACTGATTCCTCCACACTATCCCAGAAAACAAAACAAATCCCCCCCCCTCCCCCAGTATTACCGAGGGGGGATTGGCGGGTTGGGATCGTTTGTGCATGTGTTTGTAGGATTCAGAAGCCCTCAGAATTTATAACTTACCATCAGGGAGTCTCACCCCCTGACTATACTTACCTGAGGGTGGAGTTAAGAAGAAATAGTACCACACACACACACACACACACAAAATAGTAACACACACACACACACAAAATAGTAACACACACACACATAAAACCACACATATGACCTGAGGGTGGAGTTAAAAATAAATAGTACGACACACACACACACACACACACAAACAAAATAGTAACACACACACACACACACAAAATAGTAGCACACAAACACACACAAACAAAATAGTAACACACACACACACAAATAAAATAGTAACACACACACACACACATATTTACCTGAGAGTGGAGTTAAGAAGAAGGGCATCCTGTCTTTCCATTTCTTGAAGGTATGCTCGTATCCATAACAACATAAATACCACCACTACTATTCCAATAATTACCATCTTGTTTATAGAATACGATTTTTTTGTAACCTACTTGACTATTCCACTCACTAATTGCTTGTTTGTGTGTGTGTTTGTTTTGTGTTTGATTGACTGACTGACTGCTTGTTTATTTGTTTGTGTGTTTGTTTGTTTTGTTTGTTTTGTGTTTGATTGACTGACTGAATGCTTGTGTGTTTGTTTTGTGGTTGATTGACTGACTGTATGCTTATTTGTTTGTGTTCCTGTGTGTTTAATTGACTCACTGATTGCTTGTTTGGTTTCTTTCCTGTGTGTTTAATTGACTCACTGATTGCTTGTTTGTTTGGTTATTATGTGTTTAATTGACTGACTGAGTGCTTGTGTGTTTGTTTTCTTTAATGTGTGTTCAATCGACTGACTCACTGTTTGTTTGTTTGTGTTCCTGTGTGTTCAGTTGACTCACTAACTTTACTTGCTTTATTTACTGTGTCTAATTCCTTGTTTGCTTTCTTTCCTGTGTGTTCAACTTACTGATTGCTTTATTTATCATGTGTCCAACTCATTGACTGACTGCTTGCATTATTTACTGTGTCTAATTCCTTGCTTGCATTCTTTCCTGTGTCCAATTGCTTTCTTGATTTCTTTACTATGTGTCCAACCACTTGCCTGCTATATTTTTGTTTTTACTGGTTTGAGGAAGGTTGAATACTTTTAATTAATTAAGGAGTGGAAAGGGAGACATTTACCTAGAGTGAATTAGAAGGATACACTGATTCCTTCACTCTATACTAGGAAACAGAACCCCTCCATATGGAATTAAACAGAGGTTGTGTTTTATAGCTGAGTTTGGAGGCCTACATTGACTCCAAATTGATCACAAAAGTTTACTTCCCTTAAGAGAGAGAAAGGAAGAAATCATGTGTAAGTGTGTGTGCATGAGAGAGAGAGAGAGAGAGAGAGAGAGAGAGAGAGAGAGTAGTTATTATGTGTGTGTGTTAAGAGAGAGAGAGAGAGAGAGTAGTTATTATGTGTGTGTTAAGAGAGAGAGAGAGTAGTTATTATGTATGTGTGTTAAGAGAGAGAGAGAGAGAGAGAGAGAGAGAGAGAGTAGTTATTATGTGTGTGTGTTAAGAGAGAGAGAGAGAGAGAGAGAGAGAGAGAGAGAGAGAGAGAGAGAGAGAGAGAGAGAGAGTAGTTATTATATGTGTGTGTGTTAAGGGATGGAAGGGGGACATTTACCTATAAAAAGTGATATGAAAGTATACTAATTCCTTCAAACAATACCAGGAAACAACATACCATACATTCATACAGTATGCGAGTAGCCTGCATGGGGGATCTGTTTTGTTGCATATATTGTTTTTTTGTTTTTTTTCTTAATTAAAAAATGTAGGAATTCACTCAACTCAACATTACACCAGCAAAAACCATCAACACACAGAATTAACTAAGTGGACGAGATGCACTTTCCACCAGATGTATCCCAGAACTGATTAACGACAAACACCTTCAACAACTGTACTTAAGGTGTGTGTGTGTGTGTGTGTGTGTACAGTCCCAATCAAAATTCGTGTTCCTTGTTTTCGTTTGGTTTTGTTTCCTGACGTACTTTGGTGGAATCAAGATGGTGTTGTTATGCATTAAGGGGGTGCAGGAATAGGGGGACAGGCTTGGGAGGGGTTAGGGGGGTGCTGGAGTAGGGGACAGGCTTGGGGGAGTTTTGGGGGGTGCGGGAGTACGGGGACAGGCTTGGGGGGGGTTTAAGGGGGTGCGGGAGTAGGGGACAAGCTTGGGGGGTGCAGGAGTAGGGGACAGGCTTGGGGGAGGGTTAGGGGGGTGCGGGAATAGAGGACAGGCTTTCTACCCCCCCCCCCCTAGCCCGTCCCCTTATTCCCGTACCCCCCCCCCCCCCCAAGCCTGTCCCCCTATTCCCCACTTTAAACAAGTCAGTAAGTGTAGCCTATAATTACCTAAGAGTGTGTGGGGTGGTATTAAATTTCCTCTCAATATCAAACTTCCTTGAATCATACTTTTAGGAATTTTGCTTTGGTTGTCAAGAAAATTAATTAGATTCAATCATTTATTATACCTGACAAATAAACTTCTGTCGTCTATGATATTGGAATTAAAGGCACTAACTGGCACTCGTAGCTCCTGTGGTGACGACTTTTGTTGATGACTGTACAGCTGAACATCTTTAAGGAGTGTTGTCAAGTACTCCCCTTCACATGGTAGATAAGATTCACCCTCACAATCTCATCCCCGTATGTGTGTGTACTTAGATGTGCCTATTTCGACTTTAATTGATATACTTTAATTTTGGTACAGATAAGAGAGTAAAAATATGCACTGCCATTAATTTATACTACAAAAAGAATACAGAGAGAGAGAGAGAGAGAGAGAGAGAGAGAGAGAGAGAGAGAGAGAGAGAGAGAGAGAGAGAGAGAGAGAGAGATGAAACACACACACACACAAGTACTGAGAGAGAGAGAGAGAGAGAGAGAGAGAGAGAGAGATAGATGAAACACACACACGCAAGTACTGAGAGAGAAAGATGAAACACACACACACACATAAGTACTGAGAGAGAGAGAGAGAGAGAGAGAGAGAGAGAGAGAGAGAGAGAGAGAGAGAGAGAGACTATTCCCCCCACCACCACATCCCTTAGAGAGACGGGAACCTTCCAAGATAATTCAAGAATTTAAAAGTTAAATTGTTTTAAGAACCCTGTGATCATGTATGAGACCTGGTGGCTTCTGATTCCTCCTGACTATGCCACGAAACAAGATCCTTCCATATAAGTGGTGTTTAGTGGCAATATTTGAAGGCCTCACTTACCTCCAATTTCCAGACTACATCACAGGATCTTTTAATTGCAGGTTTCTCAAGGCACCTCAATTCCTCCTTTCTTATACGCTGCTGGGTTCGCTGGGGAGTTTTTATTTTTGTGTCCAAAGTATGAATGATTTTTTAGGCAACGATTATTGGTGGTTCCTGTATATGTATTTATTTATTTCGTGCCATGGTAATAAGACCATGAAGTTATTTTTTGGATACATGTTGGGATATTAATAATGAGTGAATATAAGTAAAGAATAGCAGAAATAACAAAAAGAAGTCTGTATAGTATGATTTTATGTATTTATTTCGATTAAGTGCCATGGTAATAAGACCATGAAGTTATTTTTTGGATACATGTTAGGATATTAGTAATGGGTGAATATAAGTAAAGAATAGCAGAAATAACAAAAAGAAGTCTGTATAGTATGATTTTATGTATTTATTTCGATTAAGTGCCATGGTAATAAGACCATGAAGTTAGTTTTTGGATACATGTTGGGATATTAATAATGAGTGAATATATGTAAAGAATAGCAGAAATAACAAAAAGAAGTCTGTATAGTATGATTTTACCGATGTTACCCATTGAGAATAGAAATCGAGTGAATAGAAAATGGGCGAGGTAATGATTTGTTTTGGTTGTGAGCGCCTCTAGCGGCGGACCCCACAACCACTCAGTGAAATGGAGAGTACCACCACCAGCTGACAGTCAGTGTTAGGTTGTCATGTCAGTGGTACACACGCTGTCTCTATAGTGTCGAATCCCACCATGACCCGGACACATTTATCTAACCTTATGGTCCTAGTGGCCTTCTTCATCTTCTTATATGGGTGTTCTGAAGCCATGGTGGTTGGTGAGGATACTAACGAAGCCACGGTGGATGGTGTTGTTGATAAGGATGATAATAATAATAACGTAGTGTATCACAATCAGTTCGCTGTGCATATACCTGATGGGCAAGAAGCAGCCAATCAGGTCGCCTCCAATAATGGATTTCAGAATTTGGGACAGGTAAGTTAAGCAGCAAGTAATGTTTGTGTGTGTGTGTGTGTGTGTGTGTATTGGAGGGCGTACGTGTGTGTGTGTGTGTGTATTTCAGGGTGTATGTATGTGTGTGTGTGTGTGTGTGTTTTATTTTTAAAGAGCTTGTGTGTGTGTTTTGTTTTTCTTTTTAATGGTGTATGTGTGTGTGTTTTATTTTTAAAGGGCGTGTTTTTTGTTTTGTTTTGTTTTTTTTATTAAGGGCGTTTGTGTGTGTAGTGCAAACAAAAAAAATCTGCTTGGGTGTATTCTGTATGTATGTGTATGTGTGATTTTAATTAAGGGTGTGTGTGTGTTGTGCAAAGAAAAAAAAAAAAACCCCGAGAAGGTTTTTCATTTTTATTTATGTTACGTTTGTTAATATTTTTGATTGGTGATGTTAAATACGATATTATATAAGGTGGTAAAAGTTTTTATTACTACCCCCCTGTGGGACAACTTTTCCTTTCGCTGCAAAACTTGATCCGAGTTGTGCTAATATTAACAAGTCGATTTTATAATTTTTTATCTCTTGGTAATTATACAGAATACCTCCGCCTCATATGTTTTGATTATTCTCATGGATATTACGGTATATTATTATTTTTTCCTGTAATGCAACATATGGTGTGATTTAGTGATACATTATTATCCACATATTTTCCCTGAATAAATGAGAAAAAATTAGATAGGAACACTTCATAAATATTCCCTACCATATGTAGAGTTATGAGCAATGAGGTAATGGGAGCAAACTTGTCTATTTATGCAGAAAAATTCACCGTTTAACCATTCTACTACCAAGGAAAATATTAGGAACAGTAAAATAAAATGTAGAAAAAACTGGAGGAAAAAAATCTGTAAATCTAATGTCTGGTCAAGCTGTTAGGCGATTACCAATATTTTGTTATGATTTACAGTATGGCTAAATTGCGTTGTCTGTCTATTCGTATTTCTTCGTCTTATTATTATTATTATATATTTCTTTAAGACACCCAAGACACATACATTGCACTAAACAAATATACAATAAAGTCATTATTATATAGATTATAGCTCTGAACGTAATTTCTGGTCATTGTGTGTGTGTAATAATGGAGTAAAGTGTGTACAGTGTGTTGGGCAAGTGTAAAATTGAGTTGCTTGGTGCTGTGATATAGTCAGAATATTGGAGGTACACGAGTCCTTCAAATATTGCCACGAAACACCATCTATAGGGAAGGAGCTGGTTTCGTGGCATAGTCAGGAGGAATTAGAAGCCTCCAACCAATTTTCATACACGATCACAGGGTTCTTATGTGTGTAGCCTACTATGTATGTAATGTTTTGAAGTATAGTGGCGGATGTGACGAAAGAAAATGATTCATGGTGGGGAAGTACTGTCGCTTTTTATTTTGTTTAGTTTATTTATCTTGGAATTAGTGTCTTTTTACCTAACCTAACCAGAGTTGTCGTTGGTGGTGCACGAGACAATGTTTTGTGGAAAATATGGTTGATTATTTAATAGTATTCTTGCTCTGGCTCAGTCTTAAAATGAAAAGTTTTCGTGTAGTGTGTATCTCAGATCTGGAGGGAATAAGTCTAATGATGATTATAGAATTTAGATAAGAAGGCAAGTGTTGCTGTGGTACCGTACTGAAATTTATCTAGTTTTTGTCAGTCCATGAACAACTGGAGTGACAGGTTAGCCTATCCATTATTTCTGTGATAGCCTATTACTGATATTACTTCACTGAGGTTACTCCGTGGTTCTCAGGTTATTACTCTTTCAATCATGTGTATCAATAGCTGACGTCTTAATGAAATATGCTTTGACAGGAGAACTGAAAAGTAATAAATGAAATCTTGGTCGTACAATGATTATCAGGAAAATATTACGGTATAAACTGGAGTTGTACGAGACAAGTAAACAATATGAGCAATTAAGAGTTGAACCTATTCCCTCTGGCAATTAATTAAGGACCCTGTGATCGTGTATGAAAGTTGGAGGCTTCTGGATTCCTTCTGACCATGCCATGAAACAGGCTCATTTTCTATAGGTGTGTGTGTGTTTCGTGGCAATATTTTAAAGACTCATTTACTTCCAATTTTCTGACTACAACACCTGCAGCTGGTCCTATAAGATAATAATATATAAATAACAACATACGTCTTAGGCTATTTAACATATAATAAGTCAGGAATATCTCCGTCGTTGTGTGTAAAGAGTTAGTGGTGCTGAGCCTAATGCCACAGTGGAGGTTGCAAGGGTGAGCGAGATGTGTAAAGTGTGTTGCCACTTCACCAAATTTTCCCTGGCTATGATTTTAATTTCTTAGGTTTTTGCTGTCTGAGGCGGTAGATATTAAGGTGATTGTTATTGTACACGATGATCAGTATTATTCATTCTCAGTTCTACCATAATCAGATCGTAAAAACAAATCGCTTGATATATAAAAAACGGAGGAAGAAAAGAAGTGAGAGAGAGGATGAACGATGCACTGGGAGGGAAGGAGTGGAGAAGGGCACTGTAGATTAATGTTGAGGGAGATTATTTACACAGAGAGAGAGAGAGAGAGAGATAGAGGTGCCACGAGTCTTGAGAGGAAGGCACTGTTCTATGGGGGAATGGGATTGAGAGTGTAAGTAAGAAGGGGAGGAGAGGGAGTGAGGGTGTTAGTAAGAAGGCGAGGGGAGGAGAGGGAGTGAGAGTGTAAGTGAGGAGGGGAGGGAAGGAAAGGGAGTGCGAGTGTAAGTGAGAAGGGGAGGGAAGGAAAGGGAGTGCGAGTGTAAGTGAGGAGGGGAGGGAAGGAAAGGGAGTGCGAGTGTAAGTGAGGAGGGGAGGGAAGGAAAGGGAGTGCGAGTGTAAGTGAGGAGGGGAGGGAAGGAAAGGGAGTGCGAGTGTAAGTGAGGATGGGATGGGACGAGAGCAGAGGAGGATTCAGGGAAAAAGATGTCATACCAGGAAAGGTTTCTCCAAGCCTAGGGTCGTCTTCCTGCCTCTTGGAATTAATTCATTACAATCACTCAGAGTTTTAATTATATAACGTAATTAATTAAGGGGTTAGTATCGTGTTGGTAAATCTGGAGTAGGCTAACCTCCAAACTATTTCAAGCAACGAGACACGAACCATTATTTTTCCTAATCTGGTCCTGTTTCCTGATATATTTTGGAGGAGAGATTAATGGACCCTGTGATGTAGTCAGAATATTGGAGGTACGGTAAATGAGTACTTCAAATATTACTACGAAACACACACACACACACACCTATATGGAAGGAGCTTGTTTCGTGGCATAGTCAGGAGGAATCAGAAGCCTCCAATTTTCATACACAATCAGAGGGTCCTTAAAACACTCTAGCCTAATGTACCAAAGGCTATAGAGAGGAAGGACTGGTAGGCTACTCTCCACAAAGGGAGGTTCTGTTTAGTCTTGTCTTTGCCTTAATGAGATTCCCAGAGAAGAGCTCGTTGCCTTATGTCATTACTACCACCACCATCACCACCACTGTATCCCTCATCATCACCATCACTACCACTGTCATTCACCACTACCACTGTCTTCCTCATCACCATCAACACTATCTCCCTCATCACCATCAACACTATCTCCCTCATCACCATCAACACTATCTCCCTCATCACCATCAACACTATCTCCCTCATCACCATCACCCTCCACCACCACTGTCTTCCTCATCACCACCACCAACACCACTATCTCCCTCATCACCACCACCACCACTGTCTCCCTCACCACCACCACCACCATATTGTAGGACAAATATAAGACAAACATTGGTACAATAAATTAACAAATACCACCTAAACACAATGTAAACAAACACAACTCAACCAACAGTGGAATCTAAGCTAGATAGATAGATAGATGTTTCTTTCGTGTCTGATAAAAAAAAACTGGGAGTGTAGCCTAACCCAACCAGTACAGTTTTGCCAGATAGAAAAAAAAAACGTAAACACACACGAGAACATAATACTCCTCCCTACATTCCTGGCACTCCTTTCATTTCTGTCTCTCCCTGTGCCTCCTTGTCCTCTTAACACTTACATTCTTCACACACACACACACACACACACAGATATATGCTGTTCCCCCCCCCTCTCTCTCTCTCTCTTGTAGAGAGAGAGCCTTCTACTTTGCTATCCTTACCTACGACTATCACTGGGGAGTAATTAATTCTCTACCAGTAACCTTCTAATCAGGTCACCTCGTTTGGACCGTAAGGTCTGTTGTGGTCTGTGTTTCTGTGTAACTCTTGTCATCTCCAAGTATATATCATTTCTCTCTCTCTCTCTCTCTCTCTCTCTCTCTCTCTCTCTCTCTCTCTCTCTCTCTCTCTCTCTCTCTCTCTCCACACAATGGCCTCTAATTCGAGAAAGAAAAATGTTGGTCTGGCTGAAAAAAGTATTGGAGCAAGTAGTGTCATAAAGTGATGTACGGTACGTGTGTTTTTGTATCCTCTCTCTCTCTCTCTCTCTCTCTCTCTCTCTCTCTCTCTCTCTCTCTCTTACACGCACACACATGCTGCTTTCCTCTCTCTCTCTCTCTCATATACACGCACACACACGCATGCTATTCTCTCTCATTTACACACGCACACACACATGCTGCTCTCTCTCTCTCTCTCTCTCTCTCTCTCTCTCTCTCTCTCTCTCTCTCTCTCTCTCATATACACGCACACACGGCATGCTATTCTCTCTCATATACACACACGCACACACACACGCTGCTCTCTCTCTCTCTCTCTCTCTCTCTCTCTCTTATATACACGCACACCACGCATGCTATTCTCTCATATACACACGCACACACACACGCTGCTCTCTCTCTCTCTCTCTCTCTCTCTCTCTCTCTCTCTCTCTCTCTCTCTCTCTCTCTCTCTCTTATATTTCCTTCTTTCCTCTTTATCATGTTTCTCCTTCCACTATTCCACCCAGCCTTTCCCATCTAGGATTAACCACAAGTGTTATGAATGTGTCACTTTGCTAGTCTCGCTTCTGTGTGTGTGTGTGTGTGTGTGTGTGTGTGTGTTGTTCTCATCTACGAGTATATATTTATCATTCTCTCTCTCTCTCTCTCTCTCTCTCTCTCTCTCTGTTATTGTCATCTACGAGTAAATATAATTATTTCCTCATTTAATCTCTCTCTCTCTCTCTCTCTCTCTCTCTCTCTCTCTCTCTCTCTCCTCTCTCTCTCTCTCTCTCTCTCTCTCTCTCTCTCCAGTCGTCGTTCCCAACATTTCCTCATATCCGGAATTTAATGCGCAAGTTCCCCCATAAGCGCCCAGTGCACAGCGGACAGATTCGGAAAACGCGCAGAGGCAGAAACGAAAAAAAAAAAAAAAAAAAAAAAATAGAAAACAAAATAAAAAAAAAACTAAATAGAAAAAAAAATAAAAATAATAAATAAATAATAAAACGAAGAAAATACAACAAAAATGTATAATGTATTCCTAGCCGTTCGAGTCCAGCAGATTATAAGTGACTGACAGTGATAATAAACGAAAGGTGTGTATGCAAGAATATCCATGGTGTTTACGACGGCGTGGTACGGATACGATGGCTCTGTCGTGTGTCTATCGTACACACCATACATACATGTTCTTGCATACTGTACTGATGATCCTTTGAAACACTCACTCTCTATCGTGTCTTTGGGGTAATTTCTGGAGCTACTGATTCCTCCAAACTATTCCAAGCAACAGGACACCATTATCTTTGCTAATCTGATCCTGTTGTTGCCTGATATACTTTGAAGGAATCAAGGCACTCTAGTAGTTTGCTATCAAAGGTGTATTATCCTCCTAAGGGATCCTGTGATGTAGTCAGAAAATTGGAGGTTAGTGAGTCCTTCAAATATTGCCACGAAACACACACACACACCTATATGGAATGAGCTTGTTTCGTGGCATAGTCGGGAGGAATCAGAAGTCTCCTCCAATTTTCATACACGATCACAGGGTCCTTAATTATGGGGGAAGTACAGTGTTGGTAAATCTGGAGCAAATGATTCCTCCTAACCATTCCAAGCAACAACAGAACACCATTATTTTTGCTAATTTGGTCCTGTTTCCTGGCATACTTTGGAGGAATCAAGGCACTCCAATGTAACAAAAGTGAATTACCACCTTAATTAAGTTGTAGGCAAGTAGGCTATTCAGATATGTACATATATTTTGGTGGTCTAAATTGTCTTATATTACAATAAATTTTCCGATAAACTCAAATAAATAAATAAATAAATAAATGGAGAACAGAAATTTATGTGTATACGAATTCTTGGTGGTATGAAACTTAGGCAAGGAAAGGCAGTGTGTGAGTGGGTTCAGAGTCTGTCCAAATGACTTTAAGTGGGTGTGCAAGTGGTTTCTGTATGGGTGGTTAGGTAAGTGTGTGTGTGTGTTAGGGTATGTGGATGGTGGGGCTTTTGAGTGTGTGTGTGTGTGTGTGTTAGGGTATGTGGATGAGGGGGCTTTTGAGTGTGTGTGTGTGTGTTAGGGTATGTGGATGGTGGGGACTTTTGAGTATGTGTGTGTGTTAGGGTTTGTGGATGAGGGGGTTTTTGAGTATGTGTGTGTGTGTGCAGATTTGTCTAGGGTGTGTGGAGTACAAGGATGTGTAGGGTGTGTGTGTGTTGTGTGTAGGGGTGTCTAGGGTGAGTGTGTGTGCAGGGGTGTGTAGTGTGTGTGTGTAGGGATGTGTAGGGTGAGTGTGTGCGCAGGGATGTGTAGTGTGTGTGTGTGTAGAGTACCAGGATATCTAGGGTGAGTGTGTGTGTGTGTGTGTGTGGAGTAGGCTACAGGGTTGTCAAGGGTGAAAGGGTGTATATATATGTGTGTGTGTATGTGTGTGGGTGGATGGATGGTTGGTTGTGTTGAGTCGAGGGGTCAGTTTTCACTCTGCCACTACAGTACAGTCCTTGTTGCTACACTACACATTAAACCACACACGTGCTAGTTCACTATAGTCCAATTTTTTGTTTTATGTGTGTGTGTGTGTGGTAGGGTATGTGGATGTATGTGTATGTGTGGTAGGGTATGTGGATGTGTGTGCTTTTGTGGTGTTTGTGTGTGTGTGTGTGGTAGGGTATGTGGATGTGTGTGCTTTTGTGGTGTTTGTGTGTGTGTGTGTGGTAGGGTATGTGGATGTGTGTGCTTTTGTGGTGTGTGTGTGTGTGTGTGTGGTAGGGTATGTGGATGTGTGTGTGTGAGGTAGGGTATGTGGATGTGTGTGTGTGTGGTAGGGTATGTGGATGTGTGTGTGTTTTTGTGGTGTGTGTGTTAGGGTATGTGGACGTGTGTGGTAAGGTATGTGGATGTGTGTGTGTGTATGGTAGGGTATGTGGAAGTGTGTGCTTTTATGGTGTGTGTGTGGTAGTGTATGTGGATATGTGTGTGTATGTGGTAGGGTATGTGGATATGTGTGTGTTTTTGTGGTGTGTGTGTGTGGATGTGTGTGTGTGTGTGTTATACCACTGGCGAAAATACACCGATCACTTTCCAGATTATATAACTATAGATACACATATATTTGACTTCCATTACAGTGTTTATATATAAGTTGCAGATAAATTCCAGAAGCTGTGTAAAGTAGGCCTTTAAAATTTATTGTAATATTACATTGCATTTACCGAAGAAGATAAGAAAGAGACTAAATTTTTTGCCTACCTATATAATAATAATAATAATAATAATATATAATTGAACCCGTATCGTGTTTGCTTGATTGTTTGCTTGGTTGTTTGCTTGCTTGTTTGCTTGGTGTCCTTGTCTCTCGTTCTACAGGGTCTTACAGGTCTAGTGCTGTCTTCCTTTTTTCCTCTTCAGTTCAATTTCCTTCTGGCAAAGTTTGAATCCCTAAAGTTTCAAGTCCTTTGGGTTAGAGAGAGAGAGATATTGTCATAGCAGCTTCTACCTCACTCGGGATATGAAGGAGTAATTTATATATATATTTTTTTTTACGTAATGATCAACGCGTGGATGAGGGGGTTTTTGAGTGTGTGTGTGTGTGGATGAGGGGGTTTTTGAGTGTGTGTGTGTGTGGATGAGGGGGTTCTTGAGTGTGTGTGGATGAGGGGGGTTTTGAGTGTGTGTGTGTGTGTGTGTGTGTGTTAGGGTATGTGGATGAGGGGTTTTTTTAGTGTGTGTGTGTGTGGATGAGGGGGTTTTTGAGTGTGTGTGTGTGTGGATGAGGTGGCTTTTGAGTGTGTGTGTGTGTGGATGAGGGGGTTCTTGAGTGTGTGTGTGTGTGGATGAGGGGTTTTTGAGTGTGTGTGTGTGTGGATGAGGGGGTTCTTGAGTGTGTGTGTGTGTGGATGAGGGGGTTTTTGAGTGTGTGTGTGTGTGTGGATGAGGGGGTTTTTGAGTGTGTGTGTGTGTGTGGATGAGGGGGTTTTTGAGTGTGTGTGTGTGTGGATGAGGGGGTTTTTGAGTGTGTGTGTGTGTGGATGAGGGGGTTTTTGAGTGTGTGTGTGTGTGGATGAGGGGGTTCTTGAGTGTGTGTGTGTGTGGATGAGGGGGTTTTTGAGTGTGTGTGTGTGTGTGGATGAGGGGGTTCTTGAGTTTGTGTGTGTGTGTCTGTGTGTTAGGGTATGTGGATGAGGTGGCTTTGAGTGTATGTGTGTGTGGATGAGGGGGGTTTTGAGTGTGTGTGTGTGTGGATGAGAGTTTTTTTGAGTGTGTGTGTCTGTGTGTTAGGGTATGTGGATGAGGGTTTTTTTTAGTATGTGTGTAAAATGATCTGTAAGTGATAATAGATTTTGCTGTGTAAATTCAACAAAATGGATGGTAAATTGTCAGTGTAAATTAACCTCATAGAAGGTAAATTGGTAATGTAAACAGCGTCTGTGATATTAAGTTAGTTTAAATCAGTATGTGATGGCTAATTATAAACAGTGTAAATCAGCACCAAAGTGAGTCAGCAGTGTAAATTAGCAC
>JAWQEG010005336.1:0-28132 GCA_033782935.1 Petrolisthes cinctipes
TTATTTTGACTATACTTTCACAACCGAGAGATGAGCAGAGATTTTGATATAGATATTAGCTATGTATAGGTCGGCTGTATAATTATGATCCGTGTACTGCTAAAAACAAGAACATGTCGAAGTAAGACTGTGGTGATCATTACACTGATGACTACACTACAGAAATATAGATGAATTTCCATCACTTTAGTTGTGAAGATGGCAATGTTATACTGGGCTTCCTCTGCCAACAGTTTGATTGACTCGTACAGTTTTTATGCACTTCTGATGCCTTTCACAGTGTCATATGCTCTGTACCTAAGGAGGCTATGATTTTGTTTGTAAAATTAGAATACTATATACTGAACACTCCAACTATTTCGTAAAGCAGTTGAAATTTTTTTTTTTTTTTCACGCATGGAAGAATTACCAGACTCCACTTCATTACTTACATCTCAGACTCCTAAGTAATTCATTTCCCTGGTGCTTCATATGATGCTTAGTCAAATATTATAGTGATTAAATTCAAAAGTTCGATTCCTGAGTGCCGAGCCTGAATGTTGGAACAGCGTCGCAAGCGGAAGATTTCCTCCAACGTGATAAAACCCCACAGTTTATTTATTGTTTATGAAATGCTTATTGGTATATTTAATGTAACATATATGAAACACACACAACATTGAGGTTTTAGGCCAATAAAAACAGCACTGACTCTGACCACGCGAAACCTGACCTGAAAAATGCCAGTATTTAGGTAATGTTTAGTACAGCCTGAGGTGTAGTTTTTCCAGAGGTTAAAAATTTTCGATCTTTATCAGACTCTTGAAAAATAATCATAAAAGGAATTTTTTTTCCTATGATTTAAATTACTTTTGCCTTGTCTGCGGGATAAAAATTTCCTGCCAACTTCAGCTGGAATATTTGTACGTACAGCGTAGCAATAATGCATATGGTCTGATGGAATACATTTCTTTATTACATCTTTAACTAATGAAAAAGGTAAATGTCAAATATGTAGGGTGTGTGAATATTATCTTGAGCAGTACTACTCTGGGAAAGAATTGTCAGGTCTATCCCAAAATTCCTAATGAGAGATGAAAATTAAAACTAATTGAGCCTATCTATGATTTACTCCACGTTTGTACCGTCTTTCTATTGATTTTCCTTCCCACTCGATCACAAAAAGTTTAAGTCCGACGTCACAGTAATTAGTAAGGAATGACCAAATATAAAGTTAATCTGAAACAACCTTTAAAGGGAGATTAATTTGTTGGTGAATTTGAAGGTCTCTGACTCCTCCAAACGATGCCACGAAACAGATCCTCTATTAGTAAAATTAAGGACGTTTGTTTCCTAGTATAGTTAGGAGGAATCAGTAGCCTTCCAATTTACCAACAAGAGAATCTCCCTTTAATAAAACTAGTCTTTGGAAAACTTCAACTATATAAATCTTCCTATTTTCACGATCACCACTATCACAAAAACATCACCACCACCTTTCCACATTCGATCCCTCAAGTCCAACCACCAACACAACACCATCTCATCTTCTCCAAATTCCATCCCTCCAAGCCAACCACCAACACCATCTCCTCTTCTCCACATTCCATCCCTCCATTCCAACCACCAACACCACCACCACCACCAAAAACAACATCACCACCTCTCCACATCCCCTCCCTCTTTCCCTCTCTCTCTCTCTCTCTTCTCTCCCCTCCTTCTCTCACCCGGGTGGAGATGTTACCATGACAGCACATCTTCCAGCCTCACACCACAGTCATGATACACCGCCACTGCAGGTACCTCACTCAAGGAACACTCAAGGAAATATCAAAGGGTATATCGAGAAGGAGGAGAGTTGAGTGAGGCGGAATTAGGCATAGGACGCTGTGATGAGAGGTCAGGTCAGGTCAGGGTGGGGAGGACAGCGAATTTACTTTATGGTTTTTAGTTCATATTGGTATTGCAACTAACACACGACGGTTTTCTTGAGATTATCTATGTTCTCTTGTTTATAATTAGAAGAGTTAGATGGGTTAGGTAGGTATATCTGCAGACAATATGCTTCACCACATTTATATATATATGTATCAAACGCACATGAATTATAACATACAATCATCAGGACTTGGGCTGTTTGGAGACTTATTCGCAGAAGTTCAAAACTCCTGCATGAAAAGGGAATATTGTCCTTAATCCTTAATAGAACAAGAGACCAATCTTCCAAGTACACCTCATGATGGAAACGTTTATCTACACTGCATTCATAATAATTCGTAGATATAAGAAGCTGCCTCCTTGTCCTGAATACTGGCAGTCAGAGATGAAAAATACCTATCCTATGTCCACGACTGAAATCATACATATATTATTAATGGAGTGTAGATAGTGCATTCAAATATTGAGCATAAAATAGAGTATATATATATCCTGGTATATATAAAATGAGTGAGTGAGAGAGACATAGCACATACATATATATAAATACACCAATCATCATTATCTAGCATAGTCATTGTATATGTGAACCTTGTACTAAAACAGCCCATACAAACTGATGTAAGGTTCAAAATCCCAGTATCTATTCCATAACGATTATCTTACACGCACGATAAAAACATTACGCTTGATATTTTTACACATGCTTTCCTTTATTTTTCCATTATTTCCATCTGATATTTTTCGTGTCTTTTCTCTCTCTCTCTCTCTCTCTCTCTCTCTCTCTCTCTCTCTCTCTCTCTCTCTCTCTCTCTCTCTCTCTCTCTCTCTCTCTCTCTCTCTCTCTGTCCCATTTTAAACCTATTTTTCATCCATCTCTTATTTCTCCTCTCACCTCTGCCATTATCTTCATTTCTACTACTTATTATTGTATATTACCTTCAATTAATTTTTGGTTTACTTACTCTATCTTTATCTCTCTTTTTCCTTTTATTTTTCTATTTATCTATCTATCTATCTCTCTATCTGTTTCTCTATCTCTCTATCTATCAATCTTTGTCCGTCTTCACTTTCACTGTAAATAATATCTTGCTTTTTCTTGTATTCTTTAATTAATCTTTCATTGCCATTTCCAAACGTATATCCATTCTATTTTTTGTTTTCAAAGATAATAATTATATGTTCTTAGTCCTATTTCCTGTTATTTCTTCTCTTTTATTTTCAAGTATCGCTATATTTTCTGCTTGCTTATCATAATCATATCAGTTTTGGCTTTTATTTAATTTTGTCATAACATAAAGCGAATTATATTTTAATTTACTAAGAGTATTATCTATAATGATTGTTCTCTTTCCTTTCAGATCACTAATTTTTTTTTTATCGTTATCATTCCCCATACTCAAAATATATATTCCTTCGTCAATATAATTATCGGTATTGTTTTAAAATATTTTCGTAACTCTTTTCATAGATTATTATTTTTAATCAGATATCATTTATATAACTTCTCATTTTTTTTGTTTTTGCTTTACAGATTAAAATATCTTTGTTTCTTTTTTAGGTAATTAATACTATTTCTCCATCGTTATTTTTATAAATTTACGAATACGTTCCATTATCATCGCTTCCATATTTTTTCTCACCTTTTTTTTCCTACTTCACATATCCTACCCTTTACAGTAAACCCTCATTATTATAACCAATTCTCCTCGAACGCATTACCGACATATATATAATTTTTCTGTCCTATATATGCCAAACTGTTGTGTGTGTGTGTACCTCTTCCCCTTCAACATTAAAACTATTTCACACACTTTTGTTTCAGTGTATAGTATTTTCCTCTCCCAAACCCCAATTCTTTTCCAATATTTTGTCGAGTGACTCATTTCTATAACTGTCCCATTTTGTTGGTGGGTCCTGGGTTGCTCTCAGTGTCGTCTCCGGCTAGAAGGAGAAGGAAGCCGAGAAAATGGATAGTTATAGAAATGAGTCACTCTACATTTTTCTGTTTTGAGGTGACGTAACTGGAGGTGTGGAAAAACAGGGTTGTTGGAGGTGTGTCTGGTGTGGGGAGGCTGGCTGAATTATTCCCGGGTTGTGCCAGGCCAGCGCTGTTCTCTGATTAGAAGCCCTAATGTGGAGTGTTTGGTGTGGCGGTGAGGAGTGTGTGAGGGGTACAGAGCTGAGGGGGTAGGGGGATGGGGGGAGGATAGAAGGGAGATGGGGGGCTGAGAGGGTAGGAGGATGGGATAGAAGGGACATGGGGGATTGGAGTGTTTTAGGAGTAAGGGGGTGAGGAGTGTGTGAGGGGTACAGAGCTGGGGGGTAGGGGGGAGGGGAGGATAGATGGGACATGGGGGATTGGAGTGTTTTAGGAGTAAGGGGTCTGGGATGAGTGTGTAAGGGGTAGAGATCTGGAAGGGGGATAGAGAAGAAGTTGGGGCTGGAGTGTTTCATCAGGGGTAGTGGGCTGGGATGAGAATATGAGGTGGGGGGGTTAGATAAGTGTGTGAGGGGGCAGAGGGGCTGAGATAAGTGTATGAGGGCTGGGGGGCTGAGATAAGTGTGTGAGGACTGGGGGCTGAGATAAGTATGTGAGGGATGGGAGGCTGGGATAGGTGTGTGGGGGCTGGGGGGCTGGGACAAGTGTGTAAGGGCTGGGGGGCTGAGATAAGTATGTGAGAGATGGGGGGCTGAGATAAGTGTATGAGGGCTGGTGGGCTGGGGTGAGGTGTGTGAGGGGTAGAGGGCTGGGGGTTAGAGGGGATGTAGGGGTTGGGGTATATCTGGAGTTATGAGGTGAGTGTGAGGTTGGGAGATGTGATGAGGCTGCATGGGGTTGGGAGTTAAGTTGGATTACATTATACCTGAACTTTATACCTCAATTAAAGTTGGATTACATTATACCTCAACATTATACCTCAATTAAAGTTGGATTACATTATACCTCAACATTATACCTCAATCAATTAAAGTTGGATTACATTATACCTGAACTTTATACCTCAATTAAAGTTAGATTACATTATACCTCAACCTGTCCAATAATTAATTTCTTCGTTCGTCCTACATCTGGTTGTCTAAAATAAGCAATATATTTCTACTAGTGAGTCTGTCTTCTGCACTATAAAACTAATAACTGAAATCTTGGTCCACTATTTTCCCTAAGGTTATGGTACTTGTATAATCGATCAAACACATTGCTAGCACCTGTTAACATCTCCTAATATTACCGACAGAGAAACGAGAGAGGTATGTACAGCCACAATCAAATATCCAGCGACACTTTCTTTCCATCGTAGTAAATATCTTGGTAATAAAGAACAACTCTTGTATAATTTTGCAGCACCTCATAATAATAATTGAGGGGGTTGAGTTGATGTAAGGTGTTGTATGATTATATTTTGATATGATTTATTTGCACGATGGAAGGAAAGTGTTGGTGGATATTTGATTGTGGCTGTACATATCCTAAACAATATAATGTAACCTATAACCAAACACATTGCTAGCACCTGTTAACATCTCCTTATATTACCGACACAGCTACGAGAGAAGTATATACCCTGATCAATATAATCTTGTAACCTATAACCGAACACATTGCTAGCACTTGTTAACATCTCCTTATATTACCGACACAGCTACGAAAGAAGTATATACCCTATACAATATAATGCAACTGCTAGCACTTGTTAACATCTCCTTATATTACCGACACAGCTACGAGAGAAGTATATACCCTGATCAATATAGTGTAACCGAGAAGGGCGAGACTGAGGAGTAGAGACCATGGTGTTGGCTTCAATATTTAAGAAGGCTACACTTGGCCATTAGTGTCCATCAGTATAACATTGTCAGTGTCGTCATGAGCCATAATGATGAGTACCACCATGCAGTAGTGTTATTTTTGATACGTATGTTAGTTTTTTTGCTCCATCAGTGACGATAGAAGTGAAACCAATATTATTTACTTAATAATTATGATATGAATGAATGTTTGTATTAGCCTCAAAGCATCATAAGAGTGAGGTTATTAGTGTTGTTTAAAATTAGTCTTATCTTTCATGGGTCTCGGCAAAAGTAACTATAAGAGAGTTCTATATATTATGTAGTTCATATCTACCAAGGTGTATATTAGTGAAGCCATTAGTGTTGTTTAATATATGTATGTATGTATGTCAGTTCACCAAAGACCACACGAGCGACGCCATACCTCTATAACTAAACAAAGGAATTATTGATAAGGATGAGGAGAGGAAAGGTAGGGAGGGAGGGAGGGAGGGAGAGAGGGGTAGGAAGGGTAGGGAGGGAGAGGAAGGGTAGGAAGGGTAGGGAGAGAGGGAGAGGAGTAGGGAGATCGGGAGAGGAAGGACAGACAGGGAGAGGAAGGACAGGCAGGGAGAGGAAGGACAGACAGGGAGAGGAAGGACAGGCAGGGAGAGGAAGGACAGGCAGGGAGAGGAAGGACAGGCAGGGAGAGGAAGGACAGACAGGGAGAGGAAGGACAGGCAGGGAGAGGAAGGACAGGGAGAGGAAAGGAGAGAGGATGAGCAGGAGGAATCAAGGAATTCTAATGTACCAAGTGTGTATGATTGTCTAAGCTTCTAATCAGAGGACATGGAATTAAGTCTCATAATGTCTCAGAAAAACAATACAAAAAAAACGTGTCGCTTCAAAATAATGTCCTTCGAATCTCATCCAGCGTTGAAAAAAACATCAGAGGTAAACCATGATGTAAGGTAAATAATGTACTCTTAGTTAAATATATTATTATTATATTATTGTTCTTTCATGTAGATAATTTTCATGTTGTGTGGATTGAGTGCCTAGGCTTCACTGTGAATAAGATTTTATATTATTTTTATATAACCAAAATAGTGTTATCTTTATTTCTATATATTGTTTTAATGTGACTTGAGGGTTTGGATACATTTAAGACGCCGTGTAAAATTACATTATCTTTAGTAATACAAGACCAGGGCAGCGAGATCTGAATTTAGTTAGCAGTTACTGAAGCACTCCAAAGAGAGGCAAAGTGATGACTTCAGCTACTAATTAAATTATTATTTTTTGGGCTACTAATTATGAAAGTTTTTTTTGGGCTACTAATTGTGAAGGATTATTTTTGAGCTACTAATTATGAAGGGGTTTGGGGAGCTACTAATTGTTAATTTTTTTTTGGGGGGGTGGACTAGTAATTATGAATTTTGGGGGGGCTACTACTTATCAAGGGGTTTCAGGGGGCTACTAATTATGAAGGGGTTTCAGGGGGCTACTATGTTTGAAAGGGGGTTGGGGGGGGAGGCTACTAATTTCTCCAAACTGTACTATGACAAAACCAATATTTCTGAGTATGGCATCTGCTTTGTGACACAGTTTGAATGCATCAGTAGCCACGAAAAATCCGACTCCACCACAGGCTATGTAAATGATTGATGATCGTGAACACATGATCAGCAGAAAAAAAATGAGATGAACACATGATCAGCAGAACAAAAATGAGATGAACACATGATGAGTAGAACAAAAATGAGTTGAACACATGATCAGCAGAACAAAAATGAGATGAACACATGATGAGCAGAATAAAAATGAGATGAACACATGATCAGCAGAACAAAAATGAGATGAACACATGATCAGCAGAACAAAAATGAGATGAACACATGATCAGCAGAACAAAAATGAGATGAACACATGATCAGCAGAACAAAAATGAGATGAACACATGATCAGCAGAACAAAAATGAGATGAACACTGACACCAAAAAAAAAAAAAATAGTGAACATTTGAGTTTGACCTTCCCACTCCGTAATGTCTCTGATGACCAAACCTGTATAGAAAAGTATTATTCGGTGTGGATGCCGCATTTTTTAATATTTTAGCTTTTTTTTTTCCCCATAAATCCCCGGTGAACGCCACTCAAAATTTCGATCTTTTATCCACCGAGCAACTTTTCACTTATTTTGTGCAGCTCACGGGTAAAAGTTGACTCTCATTTTACTCTCTAATTTCGATTTTTTTAATTTTTTTTATCGTGTACCATTTTTATTATTTTGTCGAGCTTACTCACCATTTGATTCAGACTAACTGCTCCAATAGTGACTAATTATGTCGACAAATAATACTGAACTCAACCAACAATTGCTTTCAAAACGTTTTCACTCCTTCCTTCTTCAAGCACAGGACGACCATATTTCCTAATCGAATATAATGACAAATTCTTATTTAATCGATTATAACAACATTATCTTAGTGCCAGGCATCAGCGGTCATAAGGCTTTCAGTGTAAGTATAAATATAATATTTGATAAAGCTGCTGTTCTTTAGGTCTGGGTTGTGATTCTCATAAATTTACAAAGCATACCTTTACCTCCGATATTTTCAATATTTTGTAATTTCAATTTTGTGTAATTACTGCAAAAAATATAACCAGGCTGAGATCTGAATTGATTGATATTAGGCGCCGCAACAGCGAGGTCAAATAGCTGTGAGATCTGAATATAAAATCTTTATGATACTGTAAAAATAAGTTCTTAATAACTATTCCCCTACCATGAAAGTAGCCTGTGTTGAGTCCTAAGCACTGTTCCACCTCGAATACTTCAGTAACTCGTAACAATGTGGATATTACAACATCCAAGAAAATTTTGTATATGTTGCTTGCTTCTATACACCATGAAAACTTAAAGATAATATTTGCTCTAAACATTTATACATTTTGTGTGCTTAAGTACAGTGTTGGTAATTCTGGAGTAAATGATGCCTCCAAGCTATTTTAGGCAACAGGCCATTATTAATTTTGTTCTTTTGGTCCTATTTTCTGGTATACTTTGGAGGAATCAAGGCACTCTAATGTATTAAAAGTGTATTATCCCCTTAATTAAGTCAGTGAATGCAACCCATCGTTTTCCCGGAACTTCGGTAGCAGATGGTCGCAGGCGCTGGTAACCTAACCATACCTAACCAAACCTAATCTAAGCAAACCTAACCTAACCTAACCTAACATACCCAAACCAAACCTAACCTAACCTAACCTAACCTAACCCAACCTAACCTAATCTAAGCTAACCAAACCTAACCCAACATAACCAAATCTAATTTAACCAAACCTAACCTGACGCCACCCAACCCAGCCTAACCTAACCTAACCCTTGACCAAGCTGATGGCACAAAAGGTGGTCAAGAAGTGGGGCCCAAGATAGACAACAGTGGCACCAGAGACAGGCAGCCATCACAAAGGAACGCCACTTGATAACCCATTAAAACTATTCTTATTTGGAGGCCAAGCAGATAATATTAATATCGACCTTTAACAACAACGTAAATTTTAGTCTTCGTCATCAACATCATGCATCTCAATATGTCCCACTTTGAAGCTAAGTGAAGTAAGTAAATAACCTTTTGAAACCTAAGCATAATAATCATACAATCACCTCAGAAATGCTACATTACCACATTAATATTATCACTGTGTATTAAGATCAGTACACACCTACCAGCTAACTCAGTGTGACTCTAGTGAAGCCAAGTGCAACACAGAACAACATAACACTAACTGCATAACTATAACATACAGCCACATAACGCTACCTGCATAACTATAACATACTATAACATACAGCTACATAACACTACCTGCATAACTACAACATACTCTAGCGCTACCTGCATAACTACAACATACTCTAGCGCTACCTGCATAATTATAACATACTATAATATACAACTACATAACACTACCTGCATAAAGGTGCTTGTGTAGGGAGACATAATATATAATAGGGTGAGGAGGCCGGTGATCTCCAGTACAGGGGAGCCATGTCGTTCGTGATCGAGGTCCCACTTCGAGGTCCCACGTGGCCCTCTTTACCTTCACCCCAACGTGGTCTTACCCATGAAGTCCAGGGGTCATGTCTACAGATTCACTACTATCATCAACTCCACTATGGTTACAACTAATTATTTCCCTTGTATGTATGTCGTTCCTGTAACACCATAAAGCTCTTGGCACTGGACTCACTCGACCATGTAACTAGTTCTCCGTGAAGATTGCAACTTGTCTAGACTAGCCTCCACAAACTAACTTCAAGCACGAGATATAATCCGGCAAGTGTTTAAGTTTTGTGCATTATTATTCCTGATAATATTTTCAGGACGACATCTAGTCTCTGACGCTTAATTAAATATCGCTTGGTTTTTGTTCATCACCTCTCGAGTCACAAAAGAACAAATCTATGAATCAGTAACTAAGTACAGATTCATTAATACAGCGACAGAGCGACAGCAGAACACTCACATTAAGGAGCAAACAATAATACGCCATTATCTCTTTCTGGGGGCAAATTATCCCCCAAGAGGGCAGGAGGTGAGTCACATGCACGTGTCATGCGCGACTTGGCCACCAACTCACCTGCTGCTGGAGTCAAAAATGGTGAAGTGTTGGCACGCCGGAGGGAGAGGGAGGGCCAAACAGGGCCAAGCAGAACTGATGACGACTACTGCTGGTGCTGCTGCTGGTGTCAACTGCTGTGCTTCCCTTAACTGCGTCTCCAAAACCACGAATTTCGAACCGAGTGAAGTGTTGGGTCTAGGGTCAGGTGAGTGAGACCTTCGAGCCAGTGCAATAGGCAGAACGGGTCTGAGACTGGCGCTGGTACGGGGGGCGCCGGACGGTCCTGGGCTGCACGCCACGCGGGGGGTTGCCAGAGATTGCTAAAAATATCTCTTGGATCTTCAACACCCTCCTCAAGAATATGCAACCCTCATCAAGGCTCCCGTCACTCGTCTCGTCTATATACATCCATTCATCCATACTGCAGCCATCATGGAGCTGATTGGATGCCATATATTATTCAGTGCACTTTTGTACTCTTCATCTCTTATGCCTATGACATTCTCCTCAAGAATATGCAACCTTTATCTTAGCTTACATGAATCATCAGTAATATATCTATAAATTCAGCAATCATTAAGGTGTTTGGAAGGTATATATACATTTATGATTTACTCCAATATTATTATTATTGTTTTATCACCGACTATGCCTATATCACAATTATCAAAATGCTGTAACTCTACCTTGGTCCTTTTCATACCTGTAGTAAATAGCTTTGATTAATATACTCTTAAACTAAGTGAATGAGATGCTTTGCTTGCATTTTGGTCCACTTTATAGTAATTTCTATTTCATCGATACTAATTTTTCAAGGTATTCAAGTATTTGTCATATTACTTCGACTAACATCACCAATACACATACATCTTCTTTTCCACATTATTATTCCCATTTCCCCATCTTGAAGAAGAGTGTGTGGTATGCTTACTTATAATCCACTCATATATTTATTTTGTACCTCTTATCCCTGACTCTGGTGAAAAATATACAGCCCTACGTAGGTCTGTTATTTTCGTGAAATTACACGACATATATATTCCAACGTAATTCGTGTGCAATATACATCATTTACATTAGTTTATCTACAATTCCTCAATGTTCAAGTTAGATGCATATGATATAATATATAATTTAATAACCAGTTCTTATCTTTTCTTGTTTCAATGTTTAAAAGCTAACAGGAATTGGAAGTTTACGCACGTGTCAACTAATTAGTGATATACTGTATATACTCTACGCCTATCCACAGTCGGCCATTTTGAAGCTGCGTGAATTTTCGTGCATAAATCAGATACGTTCATTTTCTTTGCATCATTTTTTAGCTTTGTCCATGGAGCAGAAACATCAAGAGGACAGACACCCGTGACAAGTGGAGGGGGGACAGCACGCAGGTAGGGGTAAATGAGGGCCAACACAGGGGCACAGGGAGACGATAGGGGAGGGGGGTACCACTGGGGAATAGAAGGACAGGAGCAGGGGAAAGGGGAAGGGCAGGGAAAGGAAAGGGGAAAGGAAAGGGGAAGGGAAAGGGGAAGAGAAGGGAAGAGGGACCTGGAGCCTGACTGACGGAACACGTGACGTATATTTTACTCTAACCTGACAAAAATCATAAGGTAATCGACCCCTGGAGAGGAGGACCCCCCCCAAGGACTCACTCACCATGCACCCAGCCTGCACCGTGGTTGACAATTTAAGGGAGTAATACACTTTTGGTACATGAGAGTGCCTTGATTCCTCCAAAGTATGCCAGGAAACAGGATTAGATGAGCAAAAATAATGGTGGTATGTTGCTTGGAATAGTTTGGAGGAATCAGTTGTTCCAGAGTCGTTTTTTGTGTATATTTTGGAGTTTACGGAGCCATCTACATAGGGTGGCATGTTGCTTGAAATAGTTTGGAGGAATCAGTTGCTCCAGAGTCGTTTTTTGTGTTTGATTTGGAGTTTACAGAGCCATCTACATAGGGCTGTTTCAGCAATCAATAAACTTCTAACATGGGGATTGTATAACTGGCCTCTTTGGGGATTCGTGTGTTGCATTCTCCCGATTCCTTCAAACTGTACCACAAAAAACTCTCCTCCAATTATTTTACAGACCAGAAGACACCCCCGTCATCCAGAGGTGAGTACTTTCATTCCATGGTAGATGTTGCTAACGCTCCCATAACTGTGTTTACTTTGGGATACTTTGAATCGAAGGGGAATTTTTATGTGCAGGAAAATTAGTATTCCCACATCCCTCCAAAAATCCAATAAATAACTACGAACACTATTGCATGTAGCTCAGTGCGGCCATCGTTAACAAGTTTATTTTCTGATGTATATATATATTTTTTCTGGCATGCTTCTTATTTTGAACTCTATTAATTTCCAATAAAATACACTTTTCGAATTCGCCTTAGCAATTAATTTTCTTATGACTACTTAAAAAGTTAGGTTTGTCTATACAGTATTTATCAGCAACACAGGTTTATCTCATCTTCACTCAATAGTTCTCGAGTAACGAACTGGTCGTCGAGGTTTAACAGGCGCAGATTAAAAGGCATTACTTTGTTCTAGTTAGTTTTTGGGTGTTTCAAAAAAAAAAAAAAAAAAAAAAAAAAAAAAAATAGTATTGCAATTTCATATTATCAAAATATTTTATATGGTAATTAACTGCATGACAAATAATCAAGGTGGGTGTGACACTATTGTAATTGGAAGCTGCTGAATTATTTAAACTCTGCTGCAAAACACATGAACTAAGTCATCCACAGACAATGTGATTTTCCGTACAGTTTTTATGAATGAGAAGCAGGAGTTGCCAATAGAAAAAAATCATAGCTCCCTTAACACGTAGATTCATCAGTCAGACAGGTATGCAACAGACACCTGAATGCTGATTATAGAAACAAGTAACACTAGGCAGGCAAACTATAACTGGAGCAAAAAAATATGAGACAGAAGCGACATGTGTATCAACCCAGTCTAGTGAATGTTTGGCCAGACGACACGAAGAGAGTAAATTGAAAAACAAATGGAAAGTTTAAATGTGCAATATGTTGTTAGTGATCTGGAGGCTAGTGATATTAATTCAGTTTTCCAAATATTAGCTTTAGTTTTGTCTATTTCTGTAAATGGTATTCAAGCTCTGTTGTGGGAAGGGAGACAATGTAGGCAGCAAATTATGAGTCTGTGTGTGTAGTGACTGGGGAAAAAGAATACGTGAGCAAGAGAGGGCCAAAGATAGAGAGACAGTGACACAGAGAGACACAACAACAACAACAACCACAGATACAGAGGGTCCAGCCAGCATAATTCACCCAGTACACCAGAGAAAGAGAGTGAGGCTTGGTTGGGTGGTTCGGGTGTCTGCGTGAAAGATCCAGCAAGTAACGTGTCGAGGGGTCGTATCGGTGGCTGGTGTTGTCTGATTCATGGGGCCATCCTCAAAATATCGCCCTATACGACCCGTTCTGCCATGGGTGTGGACGGACTGCCTACCTACCTACCTGCCTGGCGTAACCTGACATTGGATAATTCATTGTGTTTTTCTTTTTACCTGGGAGAAGGGCAGAGGTGAGGGGTTCAGTGGTGTGCAGATGAAGGGGAAAGAATGGGAGGTGAGGGGACGACGGTTGTGTGTGTAAGTGAAGGGGAAAGAATGGAAAGTGAGGGGATAGTGGTGTGTGTTATTGAAGGGGAAAGAATGGGAGGTGAGGGGATAGTGGTGTGTGTTAGGGAAGGGGAAAGGATGGAAGGTGAGGGGATAGTGGTGTGTGTTAGGGAAGGGGAAAGAATGAAAAGTGAGGGGATAGTTGTGTGTGTAAGTGAAGGGGAAAGAATGGGAAGTGAGGGGATAGTGGAGTAAATGAAGAGGAAAAACGGATAGTGAGGATGACGGTGGTGTATAGGTGAGGGGAAAAAATATAGCTTAAGAAAAATGAGGAAGCTATTTGACAGCAGTAGAAAGAAATGAAGGGAAAAAAAATGAGAGGTGAAGAATGGGGAAGTGAGGGGACATTGGTGTAGGTGAGGGGAGATGAATATGAAGAAAAGAGAAGCTGAGGGACTGTGCTGGAGGTGAGGGAAAGAATGGGAAGCGAGGAGAAAGATGGTAGTAGTTGTGACAAGAAAAGAGTGGGTGGAAAAAGCAGAAGGTGAGTGAAAAGAGTGGGTGGACAAAGCAGAAGGTGAGTGAAAAGAGTGGGTGGAAAAAGCAGAAGGTGAGTGAAAAAAAATGGAGTGAAGGAGAAAGAAATGAAGGTGAGGGAAAAATATATAGGTAGTAAACACAATAAAAAATAAAATAAAAATAAAAATAGGTACATTTCTTAAGCGAACTATTCTGACTCTTGAGAAGATTGGTAGTGAATAAAAAGAAATGAAAAAAAATAACAGGCAAAGCATTAATTAATAGTCATAGTTTTTATTGAGGATATTTTTGAGCCCCACTAGTATGATTTTTTTTTTTTATCGTTTGTATATTTGTTTTGATTTTTTTTATGGAGTGATTAAATTTTCAGTTAATTTAATGTATGTGGTGTATTGTATTGAAGGGATTTTTTCCATGTACAAATTCCACTAAACACACATTATAATTTCACTTCACTCCACTCTGCATCACTAACACACACACACACACACACACACACACACACACACACACACACATAATATTTTCACCTCACTCCACTCTGCATCACTACCACACACACACACATACACACACATAATATTTTCACCTCACTCCACTCTGCATCACTAACACACACACACACACACACACACACACACACACACACACATAATATTTTCACCTCACTCCACTCTGCATCACTACACACACACACACACAAACACACACACACACATAATTATAATATATTCACCTCACTCCACTCTGCATCGCTACTAAAACACACACACACACACACATAATATTTTCACCTCACTCCACTCTACACACACACACACACACACACACACACACATATAATTATAATATATTCACCTCACTCCACTCTGCATCACTACCAACACACACACACACACACACACACACACACACACACACATATAATTATAATATATTCACCTCACTCCACATAATATTTTCATCATACACCACCCTGCATCACTAATACACACACACACACACACACACACACAGACACACACACACACACACACACACACATATAATTATAATATATTCACCTCACTCCACTCTGCATCACTACTAACACACACACACACACACACACACACACACACACACACACACACGGATGGTACTGGAACTTAAATCACTTCATCACCACCCCTTTCAAACACCCGTCAATGGACATAGACACAAAAACAACCAAATCACCCGCAATTACATTTAAATACCCTGGAAAAAAAAAAAAACTAAATCGAGCCCCCTAAAACCGCCCCCCCCCCCCTAGTCACCCCCCCCACCCCCACCTGCCCCCCCCCCCCCTGCCGGCCAACTATACTATACAGCATCAAACTAATGTTGTTCATTAACTCAGCCTGTTTTTCCTGTCCGTTGATTAAATATTTTCCCCAATGTAACCCCCACGCTTTTCCCCTACATCGACCCCCCCCCCTCCCCCAGCGCCCCCCCCCCCCCCCTTTCCTCGTGCGTCCCCCTCCCCCATTCCTTTGCCCCCATACACTAACTCCTCACCCCTCCCCCCCTTCCCTTACCCTTTCCCTCGTGCGTCCCCCTCCCCCATTCCTTTATCCCCATACACTAACTCCTCTCCCTTTCCCCTACATCCCCCCCCCCAGCGCCCCCCCCCCTTTCCTCGTGCGTCCCCCTTCCCCATTCCTTTGCCCCTATACACTAACTCCTCACCCCTCCCCCCCCCCCAGCGCCCCCCCTTCCCTCGTGCGTCCCCTCCCCCCATTCCTTTGCCCCCATACACTAACTCCTCTCCCCTTCCCCTATACCTACCTTCCTTTTCTCTATAACCTTTTCGCTCTTCCACATTATTTTTTTCGACCTTTTTCTTTCTCATAGGCTCCTCCCCCCCCCCTAACCTCTGTCCCATTCCCATCCCTCCCTGTTCCTTTAATGCATTACCCTGATCCCTTCCTCCCTCATAACCCCCATTCATTCATTCCTTACCCCATAATTATCCCCTTCTCTTTCCCCATACTTCTCTCGTCTTCACAGTCTATTTCTATCCTTCTCATAACCCTTCTCCCCACTCATCCCTCTCCCTCATAACCCCATCATTACCCCTACCTCATAACCAACCCCCATCCCATCTCATCCCCATACTCCCATTCCCTCTCCCCTCAACACCTCCCTCTCCCCTCAACCCATCCCTCTCTTTACTACTTCACCTCACAACACCAACCCATCCCTCTCCTCATAACCAACCCCCATCCCATCCCATCCAATCCCCATACTCTCATTCCCTCTCCTCTCAACCCGACCCTCTCCCCTTAACCCATCCCTCACTTTACTACCTCACAACCCCATCCCATCCCTCTCCCTATAACCCCCATCAACCCCCATCCCATTCCATCCCCATACTCCCATTCCCTCTCCCCTCAACCCCTCCCTCTCTCTCCCACCAACCCCCATCCCATCCCATCCCCATACTCCCATTCCCTGTCCCCTCAACCCCAACCCATCCTTATCCCCATCACCCCAACCAACCCCTCTCTCTCCCTCTCCCATCAACCCCCATCCCATCCCATCCCCATACTCCCATTCCTTCTCCCCTCAACCCATCCCTCTCTCTCCCTCTCCCCTCAACCCCCATCCCATCCCATCCCCATACTCCCATTCCTTCTCCCCTCAACCCATCCAACCAACCCCTCTCTCTCCCTCTCCCACCAACCCCCATCCCATCCCATCCCCATACTCCCATTCCTTCTCCCCTCAACCCCAACCCATCCCTCTCCCCATAACCCCCACCCATCCCCCCATAATAACACTCTCGCGCTACATTACAGGCACATTAATTTGAGCGATCATATTTCAATAGCGGCCAACGGGCAAAAAAATTAGCATCCGAATAATCTACACACAAATTAATTCGCACCGAGTATTTTTATGTGTGGATGTTAATGTGCGATCATGTTGTGTGTGTGTGTGTGTGTGTGTGTGTGTGTGTGTGTGTGTGTGTGTGTGTGTGTAGAGCAATTTATTATTTTTGTGTGATAAATATATCAAAATTTACAGCATATATGAGAGGGAGAACGAGTGTGTGTATGTGTGTGTGTGTGTGTGTGTGTGTTAGTACAGTGTATATCATTATTATTATTATTATTATTATTATTATTATTATGTATGAGTGTATATATATTTTTTTCATTAGGTGTGCAAAGGCTGGAATATCAATGCTTATGTTTGTATAGTTTGGCGACTATAATATTTACTTGTATGTAAGCTTATGTATACAACAGATAGCTCTACTGTAAAAAACATCTATGAACCATTATTATTTTTACATGTGTCTGTGAGTGTGAAAGCAGCCTCAGCTTGTGTGTGTAAAGTTAATTTCTGTGTTTGTGTCCCTTATATGAATCTAATGAAATGCTCACCCTATCAACATGTGTGTGTGTGTGTGTGTGTGTGTGTGTGTGTGTGTGTGTGTGTGTGTGTGTGTAAGCTTGTTATGTTTTCCAAATCTAGTGAAACGCACACCCTATCATCATGTGTGTGTGTGTGTGTGTGTGTGTGTGTGTGTGTGTGTGTAAGCTTGTTATGTTTTCCAAATCTAGTGAAACGCACACCCTATCATCATGTGTGTGTGTGTGTGTGTGTGTGTGTGTGTGTGTGTGCAGGTAAGCGTGTTATGTTTTCCAAATCTAGTGAAATGCACACCCTATCATTATGTGTGTGTGTGTGTGTGTGTGTGTGTGCAGGTAAGCGTGTTATGTTTTTCCAAATCCCCATATGAGAGATTATGTTAACCCGATGTGATGGATCGCTTGCTTGTAATTAGGCCAAAAGGCTGAGTAGTATCTGCAATGGTTGGGTAAACAGCCGTCATAATAACATAAATTCTGTTTATAGTCATTTTAATACGATATGTTCGAGCCGAAATCTCCGCATATAAATAATAACAGTAGTAATTATCAGATATTATTTGCATTACTTTTATTAATATATTTTTAGTTTATGGTTGAACATAGTAGAAGTGTTATTAAAAGGAATGCCAGTAGTAATATATGATACAGCCCTTTAGTAGTAATAGTAGGTGGAATAGTAGAATTAAAAGGAATAGTAGTAGGAATAATAGTGGCAGTAGAAGTAGCAGCAGTAGTACTAATATTAAGGATACCGTAGTAGTGGTAGTAGTATTAATATCAGTAATAGTAGTAGTATTAGCTGTAGTAGTAACAGCAGTAGTACTAGCAGTAGTAGAGGTAGTCATAATAGTAGTATATAAGTAGTGGTTGTAGTAATAATAGTAGTATAAATAGTGATAGTAGTAATAGTATAAGTAGTAGTAGTAGTAGTAAAATATTAGTATAAGTAGTAGTAGTAATAATAGTAGTATTAGTAGTAGTAGTAATAATAGTAGTATAAGTAGTAGTAGTAATAATAATAGTAGTAAAAGTAGTAGTAGTAATAATAGTAGTATAAGTAGTAGTAGTAATAATAGTAGTAATAGTAGTAGTAGTAGTAATAATAACATTTACATACAGGAAGAAAATAACCAAGTTTTTCTCTTTACTGTCCTGCTGTTTAAAATTATGAGCATAAAGTGAGTAATGCCTAGGATCCTACTGCTTAGGTTAAGTACGGTAATGCTCAAATTTTCTATTATTTATGAGTCATTAACCTTCATGATTGATAAAGGAAGCAGCACAAAAATATGGAACACATCATTGTTCCTTTTATGGAAATGTTGTTAAATCTGGTGTTAGTAAGTCCTCCAAACTATTCCCAGCAACAAGACACCATTATTTTTATTAATTTGATCCTGTTTCCTGGCATATTTTGGAGGAATCACGGCACTTCTTCAATGTACCAAAAGTGTATACTATCCCCTTAAGGTGGTAATTTTTTTTTGGTACTTAGGAGTGCCTTGATTCCTCCAAAGTATGCTAGGAAACAGGACCAGAAGAGCAAAAAGTAATGGTGTTCTGTTGCTTGGAATAGGTTGGAGGATTCAGTTGCTCCAGAATTACCAACACAAAACTTTCCCCTTAACCACAGCTCCACAAAAATACCAAGAAAGAACTCGACGACAAATTGCTCTATCAGGTAAATTAAAGCAGAGGTGAACTGAATCTATTGTGTATGATAAGTACTAAAACATGTGAATGAGACGAGAAGCAGTTGTAGGTGGTGGTGGTGGTGGTTGTAGATAAAAAGGACCCAAAGAGCCAAAATAGCCTCAAATTTAGTCATTACCCGTAACACATCAAGTCCAACTATCCACCCCCTTCTGTGCTTAAAAGGTTGAGATACTGTCTGTTGCTGTTGTTTTATTGTTGTTGGTGGTGTCAAAAGGCCTCTGATTCCTCCAAACTATGCCACGAAACAAATCCCTCATTGGTACCACTGAGGGTGTAGTTAGTCTTCTGGCATAGTTAGGAGGAATCAATAGCCTTCCAATTTATAAACATAAAAAAAAATCTGTAACTCTCAGCTTCTGGTCAGGGTTACATGCTGCTTTTTTTTCTGGCTTACATTCGTACCCAATGATTTATATTCATGATAAAAAATACCTCAAATCACACGATATTATATTATTCGAATTTGTGGCTACTTTTTCCTCCGAATTTTCTCACGTAGCAGATTTCCTCAGTTTAGTTGTCATCTTCTTGGTGCCATTGCTTGTTGAGTTATTGAAATACGAACAAACTATGGATGAGGAGATGTTTAGTTTGTGCAAAAAATCATAGTAAACCACAATACAGGTAAAGGATAATAGCTTGTATTAAGTGTCCTGTATTGGATGAAGAAGCGATTCCTTTGTGTAAAAATCATGGTAAACCACAATACAGGTAAAAAATAATAGCTTGTATTTACTGTCCTGTATTACCATTGGACGAACTATGGATGAAGAGGCGTTTAAACCTTTGTGTAAAAATCATAGTAAACCGGAACAACAGGTAAAAAATATAGCTTGTATTGATAGGCCTGTTCCTCCAAATTAAATGTCTGAAGTGCTTTCCTCTGATGCAAAAATAAGGAACCGGGCTGTTTTAGTCAGATATTTTTGTCAAATTCGTCAACTATCTATTAAGATTTATTAAGGTGGTAGTGTATACTTTTGGTACATTGGAAATTTGGAGTGCCTTGATTCCTCCAAAGTATGTCATGAAACAGAACCAATTAATAAATATAATGGTGTCCTGTTGCTTGGAATAGTTTTATGGAATCAGTTGCTCCAGATTTACCACCAAAAACACAGCACAATATTATTTACCTCTTAAGGAAGGAATCACATATTTCAAAAGTCTGGCCCTGCCCATCTATCCATCCCTTTCCAACCCCAACCGACCTTACCTATCCATGTCAGCCACCAACACACAACCAACAGATCTAGTCCTGCATATCACCATCTATTACTTACCATCCATCACTTATTATACCTGTGACATCCACCATTTGTCTCTCAATCTACAACCATCTGTCATCCACAACACTCATTACATCTGTCCTGTTCACCTACTTTAGATTGTAGATTGTAGGCAGTTTAGATTAATAAAAATATTACTTTGTTATCGCCATTAGGAAGATTCTAAGTACCTGGAATTATTAATCTCCTTCATAGAGGTATATATCCTGTTTTTGTTTTTTTTTATTTTGTTTTTATCTTACCATGACTCTAGATAAGGCCAAAATTCTAAGTACCTGGAATTATCAATCTCCTTAGAGGTACATATCCTGTTGTTGTTGTTGTTTTTTTTTTTTTTTTTTTTTTTTTTTACCATGTCCCTAGATTAGGTCGAATACAGGCATTCATACAGATTATATTCAGACATGTATTATCTAGCATATATAGTTTTCTTTTTTGTACTCTGTATGTATTTGTTATATATTCTTACATCTATTACCACTATAAAGGCAAGTTGCTGGAGAGAAAATACTAATCATCACTCTGGAACACACTAAAATCAAAACAAATATTTTAATCACAAAAAAAATAAAAGGGAGGGAGGCCGGGTTGCTGTGAAGGCCGCTCGTCCGCCATTTTGGGGAGTCAGAAGATAAGAGAAGGAATGATAATATATAGATATATAAAGAGAGAGATGATATGATGTAACAAGATATATTGAGTCATATCTACTGTACAAAGGGACAACAAGTGTTCTAGTTAGGCTGCTTGATCATAAAATTATTTGTGTGATCTTTGAGTACGCTTCTACTCATTATACATATTTTGCCACTTGGTTAACTCTGTCTTGGATTTCTAGTAAACATTAAAACATAATTGTGTATTCACGTGGAATGTCTGAAAAAACACTCGTTGAGGTGAAACGTTTACAAAAACCGCTTTGCAATTATTTCTTTAAATATATGAAATAAAGAAACAATATTGAATGAAAGTCAGTAAACAGTTCTGCTAAACTGGTGTTCCTATTTTGTGGCATCCTATTAACAGATATTAACACAGATGCTGAATATTGATAGTTATTTTATCCTCGATACTGATGGCATATTGATTCTCCCTGGAAGTGACAGTACTGCATACATCCTGAGAGTCTGTATTGGTAGACCTATTTACTATGGAAACGTAAAGAGCAGTGAAACGAGTAAAGGAAACCATAACTAATATTCTGATTGATTATTGTCATGTTTAATAAGCTTTGGATGACGGGGTTTTCTTCCTGGGATCAAAATCATTAGTTTTTTTATTTTTCCAAGCTGAATATTTGAGCCTCAGTTCCCATGTGATTGACTGAAGACTTTGCTTCCTTCAGACTATTTATAATCTATGAGGAAAATAAGGCATGTGCTATTACCATTCAATGAAAAAAAAAAAATAATAATAATCATCTACCAATTTTATAAGTGTCTTTTCATTACGCATAGTACCCCTTCCCAAAATGTGCTACAAACCAGACCACAATCTCTGTATAATAGCGATTTTGGGCACAGTTTGGTTGAATCATTAACCTGTAAATTTACCAGCAGCACATAAATTCTTTGAGGGATTTTTTTTTTTACTCCCACACTTACACGGTGAATAAAGCTTGTGTGTTATTGAAGGGAAGGAGGGAAGCCATCACTCACGTTCCTGACAATAGCTATACAAAGACCCACAACACACTCAACTTTACGTGACGACCCTAACTGCTGTAATTGGCCCATCACGGTACAGAAGAAAGACGGAGTTGGTTACAGGAAGAAGCTCAGACATCCGCACTCCTAGCACCTCTTATATTTTTTACACGTCAATCACGTCAGTGCTCGTAACTTGCAGCTGAATAATAGTGCCATACTGTATTGCTGTACTGTAATTCGTAAGTCCCTACAAAAAAACGACTGGTGTAAGTTTGTATGAGTGACTCGTGTGGGGGTAGAGGGGGGTTGAGAAGCCGCCATGTTGTGAGGTGTGAGTGAGGCTGGGTGCATGCTGGGGTAGAGGCGGCCCCTTCGATCAATCCACACACCAGTCACAGGTCGCCATGGCGACACACAATATTTTTATTATAACCAGTATTTTGATATTATCACAACAAAAAATTGTCGTCTTTGAACAACGGATACAATCCTATTACAATATCACCTTAATCCTAACAGTCAGGATTAAGGGAAAAAACAAGGACACTTAATCATTATGACCACAAGGAAATGCCAAGTAAAGTAAAAAACGATAATTCAATCGAGGGATATAATATATCCAAGTATTCATCCTAGTCATATGAAATAATTTTCAACACAATTCTGTTTTTGCAATGATTTGGCACAGAGTCACGAATATTCCAACCAACAGTGCAAAAATAAAAATATCCTCATTCATACTGTGTAACTGAGAAAACTCAAAAGGAATGTCTCAATTGGGGACTTATGCCTCTTCCAACGCACGGTAACAACACGGTATACGAATAGAAATTCGTGCGACATTCTGGTAATTGAATTTAACCCATTGACGATTGAAATTTTCATTGTGTTACTAAAATCACCTCTCGTTAGGAAGAGTATACTGTCTTATGCTATTTTTTTATTGGATAATTGATTCGACTACAGGAGTGCTTCTCTCAGACGAGAAAAAAAAAAAAAAAATCTGGCGTCAGTCAGAGAAACTTGAAAAACTTGTCACAGTTTCTTTAAGGGTTCATCCTCTCGCTGCAGTCATGTCTACCATGAAATTCATAATCTTGTGTGTTTTTCTCTGGGTATAGTAGAAAGATTACTTTAGTAAGGGGGAAAGCTCAGAGGGAGATAAGTATGTACTACTAAGATTCTATATAGTTTCTGACACTATATCAACAACTCCCTCTAAGAAAAGACAAATAACAATAAGGATTTAACTGCTCAAAATATACGAATTATAGAAAAATAAAATAACTGTGCCTATTAGGGAGCTGGTGGAGATAACTGCTCACCATCACCACCACTACCACTACCACCACCACTACCACAACTACCATCATCTCTCAACCAAAGCTACAACAACTATAACCACAACAACCACCACCACCACAACAACAAAAACTATAAGGCCATCCCCAAGACATAGTTGGTGTCCTTCTCAACCAACGCTACAACAACTATAACCACAACAACAACCACCACCACAACAACAAAAACTATAAGGCCATCCCCAAGACATAGTTGGTGTCCTTCTCTAACTCTCTTCTCTGGGTCTACGCCTCCCAAACTCTGCACCAACTTTGGCCTTCCCGTCGTCAGGAGGTGAACTTGGGCAGGCATATAGTCTTATTCCCTAATGTTCGTCGCCTGGATATTGTGTGTGTGTGTGTAAGCTGGAGAGAGAAAGTACACCATTGGCACCAACTTGTATGACACCTATAAGAGGACATTTTGGACCTTCTTCAGCTATTCCTTTTATATGCATTTTTGAGCAGTTAATTCAATTCATCCTTAAACAAAAAATGCCTGACAATTAACAAAAAGTCATGTATAACTAACTACCATACATGATTTTCCTTATGGTAGTGTGGGGATTCATGTCGTGGAAAGACTACCATATTAATGCTCATCAAAGACAGTTGTTTCAATTTAATTTTGTACTTAAAATGAATTGCAGTCTATTTCATAATCTAGTAGTTCGAGGTTTTTAAGCATTAACTTTTATCAAGTCGACCATATGTTTCCCTGTGGCTTGTAAAATCTTTAGACATCAACCAGAGTAAAACATGATTGTTGATTTATGCAGTCAAGGAGCAAATATTAAGATTAATAGTTCTCAACACCACATTTTGTCCAATACCTATATGACAAATTCTTTAGTATTGTATATTTCATTAACTCTGGTTTCGAATTTGCTTTAAAGTCGAATGATTTTTCCTTCCTTTTTTTTTTTAAGTTTCAAAATGTCAGTGGACAACATATATGTAATAATACAGATCTTCTATGTCCAGAAGTTGGCATAGATTTGATTGCTTAATTATGATATAAAAATTCACCCATACTGAAGTGATAATTAAAATTAGAGGTAACATCACACTAGCACCTATTTCCTTCATCCTCCATCCTCCATCCTCTAAATTGGGGTGATAATGTCCTATTTATATTATGCTAATGTCCATATAAGCCTATAAAACTGTAGAAATCATATACTGTGAAAATACACCCTGAATGAAACAGTACAGAAACATTGTCAGGAACAGCTTTACCTCAAATGGTGTTCTTACTCTAAAAAAAATGTAAAAAAAAAAGTAGCAGCAGTATGTATATCGGAGAAATTCTTGGGTTGGCAGGAGGAAGGAAGAATTATGTGCTTATATGAAGATGCCCTATGTAGATATGTTTTGTTTTCAGGCGACAGTAAGGCCGAGCTGACGTAGAAAGAAGTATTTGTTTGTATGAAGAGGACTTACTGAGATATGTTTTGTTGCCAGTCGACATTTGGGCTAAGCAGATATAAGGAGAAATATTTGCTCGTGTAATGATAAGTTAGATATGTTTTGCGACGTCTGGGCTAAGCTGACGTAGGTAGAAATATTGCTAGTGAAATGGGCGCTTAGATAGATATATTTTGAGACGTCTGGGCTAAGCTGACGCAGGGAGAAATATTGCTAGTGATATGGGCGCTTAGATAGATATATTTTAAGACGTCTGGGCTAAGCTGACGTAGGGAGAAATATTTGCTGGTGTAATGGGCGCTTACTTAGATGTGTGTGTTTTTCTTTCAGGCGACGTTTGCCAAGGCTCAGCTGATGTGATGTAGAGACGGCCAGGACGGAAGGATAACCATAACAAGAGGATCGAGTTGTCAGCGTAGGGGTCGTGAACTCCGGCGGAAATGAGGAGGTTCCGGGGGGAGAGAGGGAGAGGGAGGGAGAGAAGGGAGAAGGAGGAGGAGGGAGAGAAGGAAGTTTAGGTAGGAGGAGAAGCAGGAGGGAGGGAGAAAAGGGAGTGTAGGGAGGAGGAGGAGGAGGAGGAGGGAGAGAAGGAAGTGTAGGGAGGAGGAGGGAGAGAAGGAAGTGTAAGGAGGAGGAAGAGGAGGGAGAGTGTGAAGTGTAGGGAGGAGGAAGAGGAGGGAGAGAAGGAAGTGTGGGGAGGAGAAAGAGGAGGAAGAGAAGGGAGTATAGGGAGAAGGAGGAGGAGGAGGGAGAGAAGGAGGTTTAGGTAGGAGGAGAAGGAGGAGGGAGAGAAGGAAGTGTAGGGAGAAGGAGGAGGAGGGAGGGAAGGAAGTGTAGGGAGGAGGAAGAGGAGGGAGAGAAGAAAGCGTAAGGAGGAGGAGGAAGGAGAGAAGGAAGTTTAGGTAGGAGGAGAAGGAGGAGGGAGAGAGGAGGTTTAGGTAGGAGGAGAAGGAGGTTTAGGTAGGAGGAAGAGGTTTAGGTAGGAGGAGAAGGAGGAGGGAGAGAAGGAGGTTTAGGTAGGAGGAGAAGGAGGTTTAGGTAGGAGGAGAAGGAGGAGGGAGAGAAGGAAATGTAGAGAGGAGGAAGAGGAGGGAGAGATATGGGGGAAGGAAGAACGGAGGGAGGATAAGGAAGTGGGACTGTGAGAAAGGAATAAAGGAGGGGTGGGGAGGAAGAGGGATATATATAGAGAGAAAAGGGATGGTTGGGGAGTGAAATAGATGGAGAGATGGGGATGAGAAAGGATAGGGAGAAGGAAAGCAGTAGGAATCATAGGTTTAAGAAAAGAAAAAAAGGAGGGAGAGGATAAGGAAAGAAAAGGATAGAAGGAGGAAAGAAAAATGAAATGCAAGAGAAAGAGGAATAAAAAAGGATGAGGAAAAGCAAGGATTATATTATGGAGGAAGGAAGAGAAGGGGGTGAAGAAGGAAGAGGCACAGGAGGAATGAGGGAGAGGAGGGACAGAGAAAAAAGAAGGAAGGAAGGAAGGGAGGAAGGTGATGAGTGGCGTAGGAAGGAAGAAGAATTAGGAGGAAGGAGATGATGACAGAAGTAGAGGGATAGAAGGAGGGAGAGCAAGGGAAGGAAAGAAGGAATGACTGAAGGGAAGCGAGGTAGGAGGGGAGGCGATGATGAAAGAGAGAGAGAGAGAGAGAGAGAGAGAGAGAGAGAGAGAGAGAGAGAGGGAGAGAGAGAGAATAAAGAAAGGTGCGTTTTCATCTCTCCTCCTCAAACAATCTTTTTTCTCCCCTTGTCTGTCTACATTTTGCCTCTCTCTCTCTCTCTCTCTCTCTCTCTCTCTCTCTCTCTCTCTCTCTCTCTCTCTCTCTCTCTCTCTCTCTCTCTCTCTCTTTTTTTTTTTTTTTTTACTTATTTCCTTTCCTCCCTAACATCAATAATCCCATCTTCTCTATCTTTCCTCCTCTTCCTCTCCTCAAAGCTCCTCCCATATACCTATCCACTCTCCCCCTCTCTCTCTCTATCTCTCACCTCCCCACTCAGAAATCTCTAACATGCATTTCCTCTCATCGTCTCTCCTGTCTCTCATCTCTCCTCTCAGTCTGCTTCTTCCCTTTCTCCCCTATCTCTCAAATTCAACATTCCCTCCTCATCAGCCCATCCTAATTCATCATCATCATCATCTTCATATCTCCACAATCTTCTGTTCTCTTCTCCTTCCTTTCTCCCTATTTGTTTGTCTTTTCTATGCACATACTTTAATTTTTCCCTAATTCCACCTGTCCTCTTTTCTCCCTCATCTTTCTACTTAGTTCTCTTTTCTCTCATCTTCTCTCCTTCCCTTATAGTCAGTCCTTACCAACTTCTATCCATCTCATATTCTCTGTCATCCCTTTTCTTTCAATTCCCTTTTTTCCTTTCTCTTCACCCATTCCTCCATACTATCCTCTTCTTCTCCCTTCTCCCTCAGTCACTATATTCTTCACTCTGTACACTTCTTTCTACCCTTCCCTCCTCTCTCACTTCCCCCCTCCCCCATCCCTACATCCCTGAACCCACCGACCCCATCCCTACATCCCTGAACCCCCTCCCTCATCCCTACATCCCTGAACCCCCTCCCTCATCCCAATATCCCTAAACCCACCGACCCCCTCTTCCACCTCTCTGTTTATATACTAATGCACAAAAGCAATTCTGGCCTCACAGCTCAATAATGCACAGTGCTTGCTGAGTACCTCCCCAGCCCTGGCCTACCTCAATAATGTACGTCGCTTGCACCCCGCCCCACCCACCCACCCTCCATACTCACTGCCACGGCACACAAAAACGGTACGGTATGCAGTAATGGTACACAAAAATGGTATCCAGAAATGGTACGCGGAAACAGTATCCAGAAA
>JAWQEG010005337.1:0-2500 GCA_033782935.1 Petrolisthes cinctipes
ATCATTCATTCCCTCATTTATTGGTATTATTTGCCTTATACTGTTTACGGTTTTATTCACTTTGTTTACGGTTTTTAACGGGTTTTATTTCACTTGTTTATGGTTTTATTCACTTGTTTATGTTTTATTCACTTGTTTACAGGTTTATTCACTTGTTTATGGTTTTATTCACTTGTTTATGGTTTTATTCACTTGTTTACAGGTTTATTCACTTGTTTATGGTTTTATTCACTTGTTTACGGTTTCATTCACTTGTTTACAGTTTTATTCACTTGTTGTTTTTATATATGATGTGTCCTGATCTATCTCTAATTTGGTCATTTTTATATGCACAACAGTGAATAATAAACTGTATTGTACAGTACAACGAATGATCACAGACCTTCCAAATCAGCTTGAAATATCCTTGGAAAAATGATCAAGTACACTCGTGATACGTAATCTTTGACCAGAGACGAATGACAGGCACCACACATAATTTTATATACCCCTGCATCCGAACTCAGCCTCTATAGGTGTACTGGGTGGGGAAATGAACAATACCAGGCGATTCGAAGCTTTCTGCTCCTCACACACTGGTCAGAAGAATTATGTATCACGAGTGTACAGTCACAATCCAATATATAATAAGTATCCAGGTTAGCTTCGAATAGCCTTATCGAGCATTAGTTAAATAAGGGACTCCAGTGATGTAGGCAGAAAATTGGAGGGTTTAGCGAGTCCTTCAAACATTGCCACGAAACACCACCTACATTAAAGGAGCTTGTTTCATGGCATAGTTAGGAGGAATCAGAAGCTCCAGGTCACGATCACATGCAGAGTCCCACACAGCAGTAATACGCCCTTAAGGTGGTAATTCACTTTTGTTACATTGGAGTGCCTTGATTCCTCCAAAGTATGCCATGAAACAGGACCAGAAGAGTAAAAATAATGGTGTTTTGTTGCTTGGAATAGTTTGGAGGAGAGGATTCAGTTGCTCCAGATTTACCAACACAAAACTTCCCCCTTAAAGCTGCTCCTAAATCGAAGTATCGTAGCACCTCGAAAAAAAAAATATATATATATACAGTATAATTAAAACAATCAAAATATGAGTGGCGTATAATTCAACCTTACAAATTGGCTCTTAATTAAAACTGCTCCTAATCCGAAGTATCGTAGGACCTGGAAAGAAATATATGTATATGTAATTAAAACAATAAAAATATGAGTGGCCCAGGAACTATTTTACTTGGGACGTTGATATGCTTAGCTTTCTTTTGTGAATTAATCATTGGTGGAAAGTCATAGTCAATTAGTCATAGATGGGAAGCTAAATGATATAATATAATGGATATATACTTTAAAATATAATAACATACATATATACTCGTATTTATACTAAGTATTATTATTATTGGTGAGTAGGAAGAAAGAGAGAAAGGAAGATGGAGAGAAAACGAAAGAAGGAAGGTAGGAAGCAGGGAAAGAAGGTGAGAAGAAAAGGAGGAGTCAATCATTCATTTATTTTACTTTTTTACGAGTATAAATGACTGCAAAACAGCTACTGTAACCCTAAATTGAGAGAGAGAGAGAGAGAGAGAGAGAGAGAGAGAGAGAGAGAGAAGAGAGAGGAGAGAGAGAGAGAGAGAGAGAGAGAGAGATATGGTGTGTATTGCAGTATTATATAATAAATATACATAATGTTTTCTATGTGAATTGAAATCTAATTTACCTATACAAACAATGATACATATTTTCACCCACAACAAGTTATACATACATATCCTTAAGGGGAGATTCTTTTGTTGGTGAAATGGAAAAGGTCACTGATTCCTCCAATCTATGCCACGAAACAGAAGATCCCTTATTAGTACCATTGAGAGAGAGAGAGAGAGAGAGAGAGAGAGAGAGAGAGAGAGAGAGACGAGAGAGGGCATAGTTTGGAAGAATCTGTAGCCTTCCAATTTACCAACAAGAGAATATCTCCTTAAGGGGGTGCGGGAGTAGGGGGACAGGCTTGGGGGGGGGGGGGGGTGCGGGAATAGGGGGACATGCAGGCTTGGGGTGGGTAGAAAAGTCTGTCCCCTATTCCAGCACCCCCCTAACCTCCCCCCCCCCCAAGCCTGTCCCCCTACTCCGCACCCCCCTAACACCCCCCCAAGCCTGTCCCCCTACTCCCGCACCCCCCTAACACCCCCCCCCCCAAGCCTGTCCCCCTATTCCCGCACCCTCTAACACCCCCCCCCCAAGCCTGTCCCCCTACTCCCGCACCCCACTAACCCCCCCCCCCCCCAAGCCTGTCCCCCCTACTCCCGCACCCCCCCTAACACACCCCCCCCCCCAAGCCTGTCCCCCCTATTCCCGCACCCCCTTAATACTGGAAAAAATCACACTTGTATGACCACGATGAAATTAATTAAGAACCCTGTGATTGTTTATGAGAATTGGAGGCTTCTGATTCCTCCTGAACATGCCACGAAACAACCTCCTTCCATATAATACAGCTGGTGTTTCGTGG
>JAWQEG010005337.1:7500-68163 GCA_033782935.1 Petrolisthes cinctipes
TTATGTTTTAGAAACGTATTAGTTGCTTGAATACAGATATTGTACATTTCATGAATTATTGTTTCATTTTCAACATGGTTCCCTTATTTGAACAACAATGAAAAGGTAGTTAGTTACCTTTGTACATTATCAGAATGAATAAATTACCTGAGTTGATTTGTCAGTGAGTTCCCCGACTATAGAAAATGAAGGAAAATAAGCATGTTGGCAGAAAATTACATAGTTGAAATAAGTCTTTGTTACAATGTATGCTATCTGGAGTTAGGCAGAGTAAAACAATTATACTGCGTCTTTGTGGGTCAAGATGCATCCTGAGGCGACCACATAAAACTGTTTTTTGCGAGCGGTTATTTTCGCCAGACTCTTGGCTTTGTGTTACGAAAAGATGGTGTTGGTGGCGCCGTGAGTACAAGAGTCAAGCGTCCCTTATCTGAGACTAGTCTTTCGGAGTATTTGAAAACTAGTTAATTATTCGTTTGTTTTCTAACTGAGGATTGTCATCTACTATATACATGCATGCTGGGCAGTATGTCCTTACAAACGTGTATGCCCTAAGTGGTTGTAGTTAGTTCAGGCATCCCAAATGCAATATACCAACTTTCTTATTGTTTCATCAGCACAGTTTCCACGTGCATCCTCATGGGTTTCACAAAGTTTCCATCTCTCTCTCTCTCTCTCTTTCTCTTTCTTGTCTGCTTACCTTCCTCCTTCCTTTGCCCTTCCAGGAACCGGTGACCAGGGCAGGAGTCGGTCTGCTTGCCTGCCCTCCTGCCTGTAAAGCCGGCCGGGTACACACACCTATATAAAGTGCATCCCGGCCACCCCTCCCTACCACACCACTCGCCGTCATGAAGCTGGTGAGTACTGTACACTTCACCTGCAGCTACAAGGGGTACTTATATTAGTAGGCACATAGTAGTACGTAGTCAAATACCGTATCGTCAGGCTTTCCGCGGATATTTTGTGTGCGTGACATTCTTTTATTTGACAAACATTTAATTTTTCCTTTCAATGATAGTCAACTGGAACTAATAGAAGACAAGAGTATACGATCTACCACGTAACAAAAAAAATAAAAAAATAAATAAATAAATAGCAATAAATAGACTGAATTAAATAAAACAAAATAGATAAAACCTGAAGGGTAAATGTTAAAGATAGTAAAAATTCCCATTGTACGGTACCGCATCTGCATGAGAAATTCTGAATGAGTGACAAGTTAGCTGTATTTGTTAATCCCATGACGAGTAATTTTCTAGCTGGTCGTAGCGGAACTCAGTGACTGATTGATTGATTGGGAGGAAAACACTCTTTGTAGGAAACAGAAATATAAACCGGCTGAGAACGAGATATAAAAATGAGAGCTATTAAAGTTTGAAAGGAGAACTAAAAAACTACTGATTGTTGAAGAGCTGATAGTAACTAAACCCGGATCAAAAAACTGAATCTCCGAGACTACACCATCAGCAGTGAATAATCTCAGGCTCCACACCCATACCTATTCCAGTGTCAGAACAACTTACCACTATACAGTTTATGAAAGCCTTAACTTAGCTCCAAATGCCTGATTAATTGAAACTAAATTATAAAAGATACTTGTGCGTTTGCCGAGCATTACAGTGCTATCTCTTATACCCCGGAGGTTAGTTTTCCACTTTGTAGGAGATTTATTTCATGAATCTGAATAGCGAGGCTATGCATGGTTAGTGCTGATGTTTACAACGACCATAATGAGAGCTTAAACGCTGACCAAAAATATGGTCACGGCTTCATGCTAGCAACTACATTGTAAGGCCACAAATATGGATGGCTTTGTTGGTACAGTTCATGTGGTGAAAATACTGTACAGATTCATAGCACATTATAGTTCAATTTTGCGTTCTCATTTACAGATTAAATCTCCGTAAAAATGATTATAACTAAAGAATTTCAGACAGAGCGATTTTATGCTTTCCGGAATGCTTAATTAAGTACTATTGACCACAGGAATTGGTACACATGCTGTTATTTTCGAGAGTTTACAACATATAGACATTGTAAGACTACGTAACTGCAATACAACATTAATATTAGGTTTGTTGTTTTGCTAATCACCGTGTCACTAGGTAGACCATTCATTGCAGTACTTCCACAATAATGATCTCTTTTGCCATATAGCCTGTGTAAGATTTCCTGTGGCCAACTAACTGTACATCGTCTTCCACGTCGCTTTCTTCTATATTCTTCGTGCTTGCTGTCCCACCTCTCTATCATCTTCTCCTTCATCCTATATACAGGGTCTTCCAGGCTTAGGGTGCTCTCCTTTCATTCTCAAGTCAAATTCTTTCCTTCCACAGTTGTTGTTCTCCTGCCTGATCGTCGCCGCTGCCGCCGCCCCTCAGTTCGTGTCTGAGTTTACCCAGCCACAGGACCGACCCTTGGCCATTGTGAAAGATGAGCGACAGAACACGGGTGACGGGAACTTCAACTACGACTTCGAGACGGAGAACGGCATTGTGGTGAACGTGGTGGGCAACCTTGGTCCTCAGGGTCAGAATATGCAGGGAGGCTTCAGGTAAATGTTCCTCTTACTTAGCATTTTGTATTGTGCACCCAGAGTTCTGGAGATTCTTATAAATGTTTACAAAGGTAGAGCAATACCAGATTAAGGCTTCTTTGTACTTACCATGCATGGACAGTTCTAGAAATACTAAAACGTTTGCTTTGCTAGAATATTAGACTGAAGTTCATCTTATCCATCCGATATACATTGCTGAAAATGATATCATAGTTCTTTAAAAGTATAGAACAACACTGAACAAATTTAGTTATTTAAATTTTGGTACTGAAATGCTTAGAGTCAACATATGAATAGATTTCATTATACTTACCTCATGGACATATTAACCAAGGGTCGTAAAACACCCCCACTGGCACAATGGTAACCTCAGTGTTCAAGATAATGCCATCTTTGTGGCTGGAAACGATTTAAGAAGTCATGACATGTGTGTGGGTTGGTGGTAACCGTAACGGGCATCATGAAACCTATATCTATTGTCGGAACATAAGAAATATTATAATAACACTTTTCCACCTGTATTTCCCATGTAATTTTATTCGAGAAAAAATACAATATTACGTATGTGTAAGTGAGTCGACATCATAATATTTTAAAATAAGATTAAAAGAAAATGTAGAAGAATGTTAAAATTTTACAGTATATACATACACTGTCTGTCTACAGGTTTCCTCTCCCTGACGGCACCTTGGCTGAAGTCCGCTACGTAGCCAACGAGAACGGATTCCAGCCCGAGTCTTCCCTCCTGCCAACCCCTCACCCCCTCCCCGCCCACGCCGTCGAGCAGATCCGTGTGGCCGAGGAACAGAGGAGGCTGGGCATCACTTTCCCTTGAAGACCAGAACAATTTCAAGACAAATACTCGGTTTTGGATAGACGTCTTTGAGGCTACTGCTTCACCCAAAACTGTGACAGAAAACTGATGATTACAGTATTGGTATTCCATCTCCTGGCTCAGTTTTGATAAAGTAGTAGCCTCCTTTTCGTTGACTAAAATCTAAAGTTCCTTATAAGTGGGAAGCAGAGATGGTTAAAAAGTGTCTTCATTTTTGGCTCATCTTGGCTGTCCTCTTTACCGTCACCGTCTCTCGATATTCACTTTGGATGTGTCGTCTGTCGTGCCTGTAATGTCTGCTGGCATCAATGTTACCAATTAGACAAGTAAGGACTGGCAGGCCTAGAGTCGTTACCGTTTGGATGAGGAAAGTATACAGTTTTTGGGAAGAATCAGGGAATCTTTACTGGTAACTTTAATTTTTATAATCTCTATGGTTGGACATTTGCTGGTTTTAATCTTAGAACCAGATAACTTTTGATGAGTGGCACTACGAATAAACCAAATAATGTTAAAAAAAAAAAATCTTTATTGCCAAGCTGAAATAGTAACATTTTTAGAACTAAAAGAGTATTTCTAGCTGAGAAAAATTATTTTCCGGCCTTTAAAAAATAGAAATTAACAAATGTCCAGGCTTTCTTTGTGCTTACCATTTACCCAGAATACGAGTTTTCCTTGAAGTAATGCTGAAGTAATACTCCTAGGCTGACTACTGTAGATAATTACTAACTTATCCAAACAGTAACAATTTGCAAGGCCTGTTATCATTAGGCGTAAAAGGATAATTGTATTAGGGCCGGAAAAATCATTACCATTACGCTGACTATGATTTTGTTGTGAAATAAATATTACAGGTTCTTCCAAACGGTCTCAGGAAACAGACCGTAATACAGAGATATTCTGTTTCCTGTGACTATATGGAGGAGTCAGTAGCCTACAGTTTGATAATGAAATCTTAATCTAGAAGGTATTGAACTCTGTGCCATGAAAACACCTGCTGAACACTGCCATTTTACCATTATTAAGGAGGTATTTATTCTGTTACTGGTGTCCTAGAAGGCTACTTATTCCTCCAAACTGTGTCTTGTTATATGAATGGACGATCAGTTGTATTACACAGCTTGGATGAATCTGTATTTCTCACATTCTCCCACAACAGATAACCCCTTAGTTGTGATCTGATTTGATAAGAAATATTTTGCTCATAATTCCGAAGACAGATAGTTTTCTTTATTACCCATTTTTGTGTAAAGTGTGTGTGTGTGTGTGTGTGTGTGTGTGTGTGTGTGTGTGTGTGTTCTGTAATGGCGTGGCTACAAATCCTCGAAAACTGCCTGAAACTTTGCAACAAATGTTAAGAGTTTGCTAGATTCATGATCCATGTCATGCACATTGCCAGCCAAGCAATTTCGAAGCATAAGGGTAAGGGTGCTGATGGTGTAATGGTTATCTTGCTCACCCAACAAGCGAGAGATCCCGGGTTGGATTGGAATTTTTGGTCAAATTTCCCAGCCCCCTATGTCCTTGTTCACCTCGCAGTACATTTATAGGTACCCGGCTGTAAGAGCGAGGTTTGCAACCTTGTAGGCTGAGGGAAGATGTGTTGATGTAACAAGACTAACTGCCTTCGCAAATCATTAAGCAAGAAAAAATAAATAAAAATCAGATTATATAGTGATATGACACTACTTGATGTAGGATTTTTACCAGAACAAATAAGTGAGAATGAGTCATTCAAGAATTCTTCCGGCCGTCTACCATACGTCTCGAAGGGCTACCTTGAAAAAACTCGCAAGATAATAATAAAAAGAACATTGTAATAATAACGGCAATACCACCATGAGGAGAGTCTGGCCCCAGGCCGATAAACTGTAAGTGTTTATCGGCCTGGGTCTGGCCATGCCTCTACGATATTTGACAACATGGATTCATTTCACAGTGTATGTTCAAGGTCTGGAATACTGTCAGAAGCAAGTATGTTCTCTGTTTTGCAATACTCTCAAACAGTATGTGAATATATACACTATATAGTTATAAGTTGCCAGAGCAAAATTTTCATGGTAAAGCTATATTTCCTAGTAATTTATTATGTGTAATTTGCGTGTAATTTATGTGTCATTTATTATTAGTAATTTGCTTATGTGTTCCTTGTGATATTCTGTTACAAATGGCAGATTCTGCAAGATATTCTTCCTCCTGAGAAAGCGGGGGTTTACACGTTCGGGATCATGCAAAGAATGTACTAAATTATTAATAATTATGTTCTATCTAGAGTCATCCAAAGCTGACTTGCCTCACCTAACCTAATCAGGATCAGGACAGTTTACCCGGATTCAAATGAGTTCCATTACATTTGTGTTTTAAGGATGGAAAGATGGGCAGGTAAAAAAAAAGGTTGATGGATAACTGGGTAGATAGATAATATGAGATTTTTTTTTTTTTAAGTTCTTTATTTACCTTTAGTACAAGCCCCAACACTCTGGGGAACGTTGCAACTAAAGGCCATGAAGTTATTTGACACATGGTGGGATATTAATATGAGTAAATATATGTAAAGAATTGCAGAAATATCAGGAAAGAGAACAAATAATAAGAGAGACTTAGTTAGAATTTATCGTACCTTCCCTTATTTCTTGGGTGTCCATTTTCTTTCATAGCTCCTCCCCCCCCCCATCCCTATCCCCACACCCATCCAGTTCCCAGTCCTCTCCCCTCTCCCCTAGTCTCACCCATTCTCCCACCTCGCCCACCCCCACCAATCTAACCCCCTCCACAACCCACCACACCCCTTCCCCTTCCCCTCAATTATCCACCAACACACCCCAATGATCCTCCCCTTCCCCTTCACCTCCTCACTCACCAAGGTCCTATACCCCCTCCCATCCCCCATGATACCCCCTCTTCCCCTACCTATAATCCCCCTCACTCCCCCCTTTCTCAGTCTACTCCCCCACTAACCTTATCCCTCCTATTAACTACCATCATTTAACACCAACCATTTCATCTTTCCTCCCTAAATACAGTAAACCAACACCCATACATTATTATTTATTCTCTATACCAAGCCGTCCCCTTTACTTTCCCACTCTCTTTCGCCTTTTCCTGGAGCTATATGACCTCGGTGTTGCGGCGCCTAATATCAGTCAATCGTTAACCTCCTTCTCTTCCTCCTCATCTCGTCCTGTTGTTTTCTCCCTTCTATTTGCCGTTCTCCCCTTCCACTAATAATTATCTTCCTACTTCCTTCCCATTTGCTGTTTTTCTCGCCATAACTTTTCACTTCCCTCACCGCCAGCCTTGCTCCCCAGGTATTCATTCGGTAAAATACATAGCCTCGTGACCTTCTGCCACCGCTGCACTGTTATAATTGCCTCCCTCCCTCCTTACCTTCCCCCTCACATGTACAGTTGCTTCCCGGTGTATGTATGGTTCCTCCTTCTCATTCTTCCCTATCTGAGGTAATTATTTACTCTTTAGTGGTTTATACTTGATTACTAGATTAATGGATTCTGAATAGTTGAATAGTAGCCTCGTAGTTTGGAACTTATATAGTTTGGTTTATATTTTGTGAAGATAATGATTTTGAAGTTATGGATGAACTATAGAAAATAATAAGAGATTAATTCACCTAAAGTCAAGGAGGACAACATGCCACACAACACTACCACAAACCTCAGAGAACGGTTTGGCATTTTCACTCTCATAAATGGTTCCCAGTCTGAGTGTTTAGTGTGAGTAATTTCAAACGCAAAGTATAATCATACCTTGTACACATTCACACAGCTATACATACAAGCATTATATTCAGGCAATGGTGCAGTCCAACCTCACGCAGTCAAAGAAACAATTTAACATCAATTCAGATTTGTGCACATTCTGGTGTTTGCACAAATGTTCTTATAAACAGAGTGACCACCGATTTTTTGCAAGGTTTTAAGGATCCTGTAATCGAGTATGGGAATTGGAGGCTTATGATTCTTTCTGACTAACGGTATGCCATGAAACAAGCACCTTCCATATACTGTAGGTGGTGTTTCTGGGCAATATTTGAAGGCCTCATTTATCTCCAATTTTCTGATTACATCACAGAGATCCTTAAGTATATGTTTCAACTTGGCGTTAATATACCCAACTTAAGAAGTTGTTACAAAGGAGTCACAGCATCTCTCTCAAAAATACAAATATACATAAATGTCTCTGCAGTTCCGAGAAATGTGGGATTTTTTAATTACGTTCCAATTTTACGGATGAGCGTACCATTTGCTCTTTCTCAAAATAATTAAGGTTGGAAATAGCTTGTAACAGAGTTCAATACATGTAGGTATCTGTAAATTTTCAGTATAATTTTATGTCATATCTGTACAAAGCCTAAAGTAATTCAGAATTGTTAGAAGCTTATTGTCATGCTAAGATAAACAAACTTGGGATTAAACTAAAATTTCAGCTATATCTACTAAATGGGCATTAGGCTATGTGATGTGATTATATGCACGTTTACTGACGAACATTAGGAAAATATATAATGTACACGGATGAAAATATATCCATATTGATTAAAAATATAATCTATTAATAGCATAGGCTAGTAGTATAGTACATTTAATCTGATATATATATATATCCCTCTTCTGATGTCTACATTTGAATTGGTACTGTACAGTTACTATATAGGACAAAATGGTCCAACCCTGTGGCTGGAGATGTAACTATGTGGCAACAGATTGTGGTGTTCCTAGGCGGTCACCCATCCAAGTCTTAACCAGACCCATCGTTGCTTAACTTCGCTGATCGGACGAGTAATGCATAATGACGTTATTAAACCATGGATCTTGATTTAATTTTAGTTACATCTACACGTTACACATGATTTTACAAATAACATACGCTGCAGTATACTGTAATATTAGTAACTGTATGTTTAGGAAAATAATGATATGGAGGGAAGTGTTTCGTTGCTGGTGGTGCTGTGGATCTCTTGCCGAGGCATCTGTTGTAGACCGCTGCCTCCACCTCCTCCCTCCCTCCCTACCACCCAGACAGATGTAACCGAGATGTTACTCCTCCCTATCGTTGTCTGTTACTTGATTTGTGATCCATAATTTTTTAATTATTTCGCGTTCTGAATACATTTTGACTCTTGTCCTCGGGTGTAAGTGACTGTGAACCCGTCGAGCACAGTGTGGCTGTGTGTTAAGGTATGTGTTCAGTTGAATTTAGTAATAATTTATGAGTGAGTTAAATTGTACTTGACAGTAGAGTTTGATGCTGAGGCATATGAGTTTCATTTTGGAGATTAGGACGCAGGATTTGTGATGTTATACTTAATTAAATACACTAATGTTATGATGCATGGTATTATAATATCAGTCATATAATTTATTTAATACGTACTATATATGCATATAATTTTACATTAATGTATTTGATACCGTAAAACATCGATTTGCTTAACGTTTAGAATTTTGTGTATGTTTTCACGGTAAAATTGTAACTGTTGGAGTTATGTGCAAGTAGAATTTCAAGGAACATAATCGGTCTTGTCATTTAGTTTGAAGTTAATGAATATTTGAATGTAAGAATATGCCGTGAAACTTAAACTTGCGTTATGTTTGGCTATTTGCCTATGTTTACACGCTAATGTTTGTATTGCATTGTAATGTTTGGCTATGTGCCCATGATTACACGCCAAAGTTGCATGCTACTATCGCGGTTGTGTGCCATTAGAATGATTCCAAAGAGTGTGAGTAATTGTGTGAGGATACGTCTGTGCGTGCCTGACTGACTGCACGTGTGTAATTGTGTCAGCATGGATGAATGGCCAAATATTATCTTGAAGTGCGTTTAGTCATGGGTGTGATTGTATGGACTGATGACGTTGATTGATGATAATAGTTTTCTGTAAATGGATGATGGGAATGATAAAATTAGTGATGATGAAAGGTTGGCATTGACTGATACTTATAAGGCACTAATGACTCCTCTCTCTCTCTCTCTCTCTCTCTCTCTCTCTCTCTCTCTTATGTAACTAAAGTGTCTGTTGCTCTACCCCTACTGTGTGTGTGTGTCTGTAGGTCATGGTCGTCTTTATACTTAAACTCCGTGACACTTCTTGGCTACCTCACGCCTCGACTCTCTCACCCACATACCTCCACGTGGGCCCACAATCTCTCCACCACCAATCCACACACACACACACACACACCTGCTAGGGTCGGTATTCACAAAACATATCGGAGTTTGTATTTGTTTGCGTTACTGACCTCACAATAGTGTCTCAGGCTTATTTCGAAGAAGTGAATGACTGATTTTGATATTCTATTAGTATGAGATTATTTTTTTTAATTCGAAATAGTGAATGGTTCAGCAATTATATTAGTATGAGTTTATAATATCATTTCGAAGCATTGCCGGGTCCTAGTTCTTGACATGAATGAACGCCTACGAAATTTTTTTTTAACTTCAGAGTGAACGTTGCTTTTGTGAATACGGGCCCTGGCAACCTCACCACCCACCCACACCTCCCCAGGAATTCATCCACACACTTGTTCTCTCACCATCCCGGCATCCACACACCACCACCCACATCCTTCTCACCTACACCCTTCTACACACAAATTAATTCCTCCTTAGCCCACACACACACACACACGCCAGACGTCGGATTCTGTTTAGGTTACTATTAGGCTATGCACAGCCCTCTTCTGTATTTTACACACACACACACACACACACATACCAAACCTCGGATTTTCTTTAGGTATTAGGATATGCACAGTCATCTTCCTTTTCTTCAAAGCACTGTCTGTTACCCACACACATGCCAGACGTGGGACTCTCTTCATGTTAATATTAGGCTATGCACAATCGTCTTCATTCTTTTACACACACAGACATACCAGACGTCGGATTCTCTTCAGATTAATATTAGAATATGCACAGTCCTCCTCATTTTCTTCAGTACATTCTCATTTTTAAATGAGTTTGACCATAATGAGTCTAGTTTGCAGTTGTTTGTAGAAAGTAAACGTAAGGGCATCTCGGTAGGAAACGAAGGCTTGGAGTTGAGGGTATTGTATTTTTTTGTTTTTTCCCCTGGTGCTTTTTACTAATAGTGGTACACATACTGTAAACTCACAATCCAAAATTTGTATCCAGGTCTTGTTGAAGTTTCGAAGCATTGGACGTTCTAGAGAACCAATTACAACACTTATCCTGTGTCATATTTGCTTGAGCCGCTTAATGCTCGATCACGCTAAGAAGCAAGCCTGGATACACATTTTGGATCGCGACTGTACGCCTACGTATTCAAGCAGAGTACACATAGAGGTCGCAGTTGTCCATCAAACACCGGGTAAAGTAAAGGATGGTGATGGAAAGGTGGAGGAAGGCAGTAAGGGGAATGAGGCTGTGACATGACTAGTGTTATATTATTATTATTATATGGAGGAATCAAGCGGGTTCTAATTTGCCGATAACTTCATACTTAACAAAATAGATAGACCTTTGTTACACCAGACACTTATGTTCAGTTTACTAAGCAAGCCATTCAGAAGCAACAATAAAGAAGAAGCAAAACAGTAAAGTAATAACATAAAGTAACATAAAGTAATAACGTGAAGAAGAAGCATAATAATATAGTAATAACAATAAAGAAAAATAAGTATAACAATAAGATAACAATAAAAAAGAAATATAACAAAGCAATAACAATAACATACAAAAACAAAGCAATAACAATAACAAAGAAATATAACAACAAAATAATAACAAGAAAAAAAAAATACAGTATATGACCGAGGCAAATGCTTGGTTGGCCTTGATAGTTAGTTGGTCCGAAAATACCCTCACCCCTACCCCACCCCCACCCCCCATTCCTCTGACCCCTGACCTCGGTGTCAAGTCTCGTAGAACCTCGTGATCCAAGAGCTTTTCCTGCGGCAACTCCGCATGAGAACACACACACACACACACACACACGTTCCTCCACCAAGTGTACTCAGTTTTTATCTTATTCTGTTCATAGTATTTTTATTTATACTTTATTTATTTATTTATATTTTCTTTTAGCCTGAGAGTCATTTATTCTGTTCATAGTATTTTTATTTTATTTATTTATATATACTTTTTTTAGCCTGAGAGTCATTTATTCTGTTCATAGTATTTTTATTTTATTTATTTATTTATATTTAATTTTTGCCTGAGAGTCACTTATTCTGTTCATAGTATATTTATTTATATATTTTTTTGCCTGAGAGTCACTTTATCTATTCATAGGATCTTTATTTATACTTTATTTATATTTTCTTTTAGCCAGAGAGTTATTTATTCTGTTCATAGTATTTTTATTTTCTTTATATTTTATTTTTGCCTGAGAGTCACTTATTCTGTTCATAGTATATTTATTTATACTTTCTTTTAGCTCGTGAGTCACTTCTACTTTTATCAGGACGTTTAATTATACTTTTCTCTCTACCATATTGTGTATCTTGGCAGGTAACCCTTAACTGTCCCTCCTTTCCTTCTATTTCCTTCGTGTTTCCTGTCCACTTCTCATCTCGTCACCTTCTCCCTCTTCCTACAGGATCTTTCAAACCTAGAGAGGTATTTTTTGATCCTGTGTCAAACCTCTTCTGTGTGTGTGTGTGTGTATGGCCTCTGTGTGTGCGTTTATTTGTGTTCGTGTGTGTGTGTGTATGTTTCTTTGTGTTCGTGTGTGTGTGTGTATGTTTGTGTTCGTGTATGTGCGTTACTTTGTGTTCGTGTGTGTGTGTTTCTATGTGTTCGTGTGTGTGTGTTTATGTGTTCGTGTGTGTCTGTATGTTTCGTGTGTGTGTGTTTCTTTATGTTCCCGTGTGTGTGTACTGGTTCGCTTCCTGTCATTGTTGCATACCGTAATCTAATGACTATATGGTTGGCTGGTTGCACTCTATTCGGGGCCTAATATTGGCAAGGTATAATTTTTTTCCCATAGTTACTTGTCGTTTTGTATGTGTATGCTCTCTTTCGTTCTTTTTCTTTTATCTGTTTCCTTCTCTTATTCTCTCTCTTTTGCATTTAGTATTTTTTATGCCATGCTGATCACCTAGTATGGATGCATGGTTTGTGTGTGAGTGTGTGTGTGTTGGAATGAAACATGTGTATAAGTTATTGTATTATTAGTATTTATTTTAGTATGTAGGTTTCTGTGTGTGTGTTCTTTATGTTTGGTGTAGGTTTCTGTGTGTGTGTGTTCTTTATGATTGGTGTAGGTTTCTCAGTGTGTGTGTGTTCTTTATACTTGGTAGGGATTAAGGAACCTATGAGTGGAGACCGTAACCCTTAATAACATGTCCTCCCACCCATTGGAAATATGACGTGAACTTGCCATGATGAACAGTATTGGTTTCTGTGGTATTCGTTTCTTTATGTCTCTCTCCATCCATCTTTAGTTTGGATGTTAGGAAGTTTTAGTATAATTATAAATAAATAATACTCACTGTGATCTTTGGCCTGAAGGAATAGAGCTCATGAATTACAACTATCTTGGACCAGTACGAGTAAACATCTAATTTGTGGTCTTTATTTTAACTTCATTAATCGGGTATTACTGTGTTGACAAATTGGGGGGCCACAAAATAATCCAAACTGTGCTTTAAAACAGAATGTGTCGGTGTACCAGTGGAGAATCTAATAGAATTTTGCATTACAGCATTGAATCCTCCCAATTCTTTCCTTTTCTCCAAGTCGTCCACGGATTACCTATACTTAACCTGTCGTCTGTCGTCCTGGGAATGAGATAAGATTCATACCGAGTGCACTTGGGGAATATAGTACTTAGGTGTAGATGTATCGTGTCTGTCGTGACGCAGAAACACCAGAACAAATCAGATTCACGAAGGCCTGTCTGTCTTAAGTGATGAAGGGAATTGACAGCACATGCAGGGAGGGGGATGGAAGTGCCTGGAAAAAGAGTAATAGACACATGGAAAGAAATTCATGGAAGGAAGTATTTGGGTAAAGTCCCTCAGTTCCACGCAAAAGTCGTGCATGATGTCTTGGCTTCACTGACACTAAAACCTTCATAAGAGTCTCTCCTCACCCTTAGGTCCATTCCAGCAAACCCAACCCAACACGGCACCCATTCAGATGTGATCCTATTCTCTGATGACACACAGTTTGGATGGGTAGGATTGTGTTTGATATTGGTGTGACTCTGAGGGTGAGGAGTGTCTTGGGTGAAAATATCGAAAAACTTGTAACCCACCGAGTCGTCTTAACTATGCCAAGAAATAACCAGGGCCATTCATTGTTTTTTTTTTTTTTTTTTTTTTTTTTTTTTTTTAAGGGTAACAAATTTTGAAGGAATCAGAAGCTCACAATAAATTTCCCAGCAACCTCACGGACCCGTTGAAAAGTGAAGGGCGACATCACTGGTTTGTGGATTATAAGTGCAGGCTCTTTATTCTTCCAAAGTTTAATAAGAGAAACGACTAACCTCAATATAGTTGGATTGTCTGTTTTTTGATACATACAGATCGGAGGAATATGTTAGAATCCGGTTTGCCTAAAGTAAAGTAACAGCTGTGTCCCTGTAAGTAAGGTCAAGACTTCTCCGAATCCTTGAAATATTACTGTTATCATATGAACCTTTTCTTGAACTCGACACCGTTGCAGTAAAAGAGAAGATGGTTAGCGAGGATAGTATACGGTTCTCTGTTCGGAATGCTGTGTACTTTTCTACTGAAGCGAAATCAGAATGAAAAAGTGAACCATTATTTTTTTTTCACACTTGGGTAATGATAGCTGTCAATTTAGTTCTTCATAAATGTGAACTATTGTGTTTGTTTAATTGATATAAGTCAATAGGGGCAACCACAATGAACGTTCACACACACAGAGAGACACACATACACACACACACACACACACACACACACACACCACGATCATGAACCCGTACATACTAAAATGAACAAAAATATATATTAACTTATACAAAAACTGATACACATTTTTCATTTCAACCATTGACCTAGAATGAATAATTTGTTGGGTTGGTTGGAGCTATTTGCATCATTTTGAGTAGATTTCATTCCTAATCTGTGAATTGAAATGAAAAATGTGTATCAGTTCTTGTGTAAGTTAATATATATTTTTGTTCATTTTAGTATGTACGGGTTCATGATCGTGGTGTGTGTGTGTGTATGTGTGTGTCTCCGTGTGTCCGAACGTTCATTGTGGTTGCCCCTATTGACTTATATCAGTGTGTGTGTGTGTATGTTCCTCCTCCCTGTGTGTGTGTGTGTGTGTGTTGCTCCTCCCAGTGTGTGTGTGTGTTCCTCCTCCCTGTGTGTGTGTATGTTGCTCCTCTCAGTGTGTGTGTGTGTGTGTGTGTGTGTGTGTGTGTGTGTGTGTGTGTTGCTCCTCCCAGTGTGTTCGTTACAGGTAAATTTTTGTAGATCATCTTGAATAGAGCAGCGAGTGACTGAATGAAAGGAATAAAATAACACTCCTATAGAGACTCAATAATCCGAATAAGATATAGGCCTACTGTATGTAATTAATATTTCTTTATATACTATACTATATATACTATAGATAGAAAACACGGCATGCATTGAAGGAAGAACAAAGTTAAAGGAGAATAGATAGGAGTAACAGGGGAAAAAGATAAGGGTTGAAACACATTAATAAGCATAAGTAAAAAAAAAAAAAATATGCACCAGGATAGGTCAGCCTTAAGGGGAGATTCATTTATTGGTGAATTGGAAGGTCTGTGATTCCTCCAAACTATGCCACGAAACAGATCCCCTATTAGTATCACTGTTGTCTGGCATAGTTTGGAGGAATCACTAGTAGTAACCATTCACCAACAATAGAATCTCTCCTTAAATAGTCCAACGCGGCATTTGTCTTTCATTCATTCAGAGCAGGCAGTAATTGACAGATGAGACAAATAGAAGGAAGATGAAATGGAGGGTAAATGAACAAACGTGTAAGATAGATGGATGGACAGATAAAACAAATAGAATGGAGGGAAATGGAGGGTAAATGAACAAACGTGTAAGATAGATGGATGGATAGACAGATAAAACAAATAGAAGGGAGTTGAAATGGAGGGTAAATGAAGAAACGTGTAAGATAGATAGATGGATGGACAGATAAAACAAATAGAAGGGAGTTGAAATGGAGGGTAAATGAAACGTGTAAGATAGATAGATGGATGGACGGATAAAACAAATAAAAGGGAGGGAAATGGAGGGTAAATGAACAAACGTGTAAGATAGATAGATGGATGGACAGATAAAACAAATAGAAGGAAGGGAAATGGAGGGTAAATGAACAAACGTGTAAGATAGATGGATGGATGGATGGATGGCTGTGTGTGTGTATTAGAAGCAGGAAAACGGCAAGAGGTCAGCAGGAAGACACAGGCAGCAGTTGGGAAAGTAAGACGAACTGTATAATAATAATGTAGGGGAGGGAGTGAGTTGAGGTGAAATGTTGCCTGTAGGATTTACATTAGTGGTTTATATCTACATGTGTATATGTTTGTTTATGTTTACGTGTGTATCTGTTAGTTGTTGTTTATGTCTAAGTGTGTGTGTGTTTGTTTATTTGATTATTATTATTATTATTACTTTTATTATTATTATTATTATTGTTATTATTATTACTATTATTATTACCAAACAAAGGACCTGTTGTGGGTCATCCAGTCTTTCCAAGTTTTCAGAGTATTTTTTTATTTTTGGAGTAATTTAATCCAGTGTAGCCTAATTTCGCCGGCGATGGAATTCAAACCATAACACATGTTTTAAGCTTGGAACAATTTCAATAACAACATAAAAGAAGAAAAGTTTTCGGTAATCGGAATGAGTACTAGATCGGTCATAATCTCAAAAGCCTCATAAATGGTCAATAACTTTATTTGTAGTTATGAATTTTTTGCATCATTCTCGGCGTGAACGAAGAGAAATTCAAAGGAAGTTACTGTGTTCAGAATGTGAACTTCTCTTACAAGATATGGGAGGTTACTTTACTTGTTCACTGGCAGCGTTGGCTCTCACTCACTCACTCACTCACTCACTCACGTCTCAAGGTTAACTAAAATCCACCTGTAGTTGGCTGCCTTCATGTAATGCAAATTTCGAGTATGGCCCGCGTAGGAATTCAGGTAAACAGACAGGTAGGAAAGCAGGAAGCAGGTAGGCAGGTAAGTAGGAAGGAAGGCAGGGAAGCAAATACAAGGTGAATGGAAAGGAGAGAAGGGGAAGGAAGGCAAGGGACGGGAAAAGTGAGTGGAGAGGAGGGGAAAGGGAAGGAAGGGAAGGGGAGGGCGATTGGAGAGGAAGGGAAGGAAGGGAAGGGAAGGGAAAGGCGACTAGAGAGGAGGGGAAGGGGAAGATTAGCTGAGGGGGACAGGACTTGATGGATAATGGAGGGAGGGAGGGAGGGAGAGTGAATGAAGGAAGGTGGTGAGGTGAAGTTAAGTAAGGGGGGAGGGTGAGTGGTGGGGAAGGAGGGGTAGACTTGTGAGGGGTGAGAGAAGCAAGCAGAGGTAGATTGTGAGGGTTGGATGTGGGAAGGGAGGAGGGGAAGTAGAAAGTGAGGTATGGGAGGGAGGGGGAAGAAAGGAAGGAAGGAAGGAAGGAGGAAATTTGTGAAGGGTGGAAAAGACGAAAAAGTAAAAAGGTTGTGGAAAGAGAAGGAGAGTTTTTATATTTTAATGAGCTCGTACCCTTACAGTACAATTAATTATGATGATATAGAAATGCATGTGAGTTTGTGAAGGGTGGTGGTAGGGGAGGGGAGGGGGGGGAGTCAGAATGTGAGGGAGGAGGAGGGGGAGGGGGGGGTTGTTGGGTAGCCAGCCTGAGGGGTGAGTGGGAGTGGTGTAGGGGGTGAGGGTTCAAGGTTACCTACTGACAAAGAATGCTCATTGTAGCTACCCCCCTCTCTCCTTCCCCCTCCCTTTTCCCTTCAATTTCTGTCTTACCTTCCTTCTTTTCCCTTCCACACTTTCATTACCAAATTGAAGGAGAATGAAAGGAGGTTATAGAGAAGGAGGAAGAAGGATAGTGATGATGAAAGGTACCCACAACTATCTACACTAAACAAAACTATAGGTCCCAGTATTCAAACCAAGAGACACTGATGAATTTTGCCATTTATAAACCAACCACTGCATAATTAATCACCTGCAAATCACGTAACCAGTTTCAGGGTTCATGTTTTGGCGAAGAAAAAGACGATAGGGCGACGGGACAGTAAAAATTGCGCAATATTATACAACCACATCAAAGTTTCTAGACACACACCCGGACACAGAACACCTGGCAGACCGGATAGTTACGTAAGCAAACTAGTATACAGGGAATTACAGGGGGAATACATAAATACAGGAACATAATATAGAAGATGATGTGGTGAGGGTGGAAGCATGGGATTTTGGTACTTGGAGTTGATAGGAGTTAAGATCTGATATATTTTGGATCTGGGTATGAAGAGGAGAAGATGGAGATGGCAAAGGGAGAAGGAATATACGTGTGCTGGAGAAGAAGAAGAATGAGGAGGAGGAGGAGGAGGGATGGTGGCGTGGAAGGGAAGATTAGTGGAAGATGGAATGAAGTGGAGACCTGGTGCATGGATGGGGAGTTAAAGTATGGAATGAAGAATGGTGTTGTTGTTGTTGGTGGTGGTGGAAGATGAGAGATTCGGGTAATGTAGTGTGAAAGGAAGGAAGGTAGGTACAGGAGAAGAGACAAGGAGGGACGGAGTAGGAATGATAATGGGGTCTGGAGAGTGGAGAGAAAGTGGAGGGAAGGCGAGGTGGAGAAAATGGTGATGATGATGGAGGTAGATGTGGAGGGAGGGCGACGTAAAGGAAGAAAGGTGTAGTAAAAGTCTCTATGATGTCGTAACGATGATGATGTGTGTGTGTGTGTGTGTGTGTAATTATGATTTTGTGTGTGTGTGTGTGTTGTAGTGCTGAGATATTTTAGTACCTAATCATCATTGTGTGTGTGTGTGTGCTTTAAAGTTGAGATATAGGAGTACCTAACCTAACCACCAGTGTCTCATCACTAAAACACAGGCTGTCTCACCCTCTGATAATTCGTACACCATCCCGGTCTGTGCATGGATATAAATTTTACGCCCGGGTCTGACCATAAACCAAAAACCATCCCGTAGGTATATATATGTAGGGAGTGAGTTGAGAGGATGAGGAGAAGCCAACAGTACATGGTTAAATAGAGTACAGAGTGGAATTAGGCTGGTAGATACATACAGAAAGTGAGTTGGGAGGAGCAAGTGTACATGGGTAAAGAGAGTACAAAATTAAAGGTGTTTGGGGAGGAAGAGTAGTCAGCCGTGGGTATGTTGTATATGCAGAGAGGGAGTTGGAAGGATGCTAGCGAAACCCTGTGAGACTCCCTGCCTGCCAGACTTGGGAAGGATGATTGATGGTGGTGGTGGAGGAGGAGGGTATATATAGTACTTGCCGTGTCATCAAGCTGCAATTATGTTACTGTATTTATTTACTGTGCACCTGTTGATCTACCAGACTCTCCCCGATATTCTGTACTTCCCCTGATAATCTGTACACCCCCCGAGCTACTGTACACCTCCCTATATTATGTACAGTTTCATTTATAAGTTTGGTCTGTTATGTCCTTGGTGCAAGATTCACAACACCCTATAGTATGTAGTACAGTACTTGGCCTGAGGGTCGTGTTCCCAGTCAAACCCTTTTAAGTAAATACTATACCGTTGGCCAAGTAATCACTCCCATTTGGTAGAGACATACTATAGCGAACCCAGTGATCAGTTCTGTAAAATGAGAGAGTACCACCAACCCATTCACCATATGAGTAAAGAACAACATCGTACGAGGAAGAAGAAGGAGGAGGAGGAGGAAGAGGAGGAAGGAGGAGGAGGAGGAAGAGGAAGAAGAAGGAGAAGGAGGAGGAGGAAGAGGAGGAAGGAGGAGGAGGAGGAAGAGGAAGAAGAAGGAGAAGGAAGAGGAGGAAGGAGGAGCATTTATGGACGGTGCCTCGGCTACCTCCTCTTCTCTTCCACTGGTCAAAAGAAGAGGTAGGTATAGTGAATGGTGGTGGTCAGTAAAGGCTCCTGCTCTTCATATGGTGTTGCTGTTGTTGTTCCATCCCTGTCTCTCACCTTTACCCTCAAGTCTTATACAGGGTCTTGCATACCTAAAGTGGTCTTCTCTTATTCTTCTTCTCTTCAATTCGATGTTCTCATAGGGTGTTGTTGCTCCTTCTTCTCTATCTGTTGCCCTATTGCCATCTCCCTTTTTTTATTTTTTTATAATAGATTGGGTTTCTTTATTTCCCCTCTTCAATTCGATTTTCTCATACTATGTTGTTATTTACTCATGCATTCTGTCCGGTTACCGAATACTTGCAATCCGATCACCATAGTTTGTTAACCCGATAGTCTACGGAGCACCACCCACCTGATCACGATAACTTAACCCTATAGTCGTGTTTTGGGTGGTTAAAAATCCCGCCTCGAACGACCAAGAGAAAGGATGGTTAGAAAGAACACACGAAAATTATTCCACCTTTCTGGGCTGATATGTCACTGTTACTCGGAGTGGTTTGATTAATTATTGCCTTTGGGTGGAAGCTGCGTAGGTCGGTGTAGGAAGGACATAAGGGTGACTAGAGTAAGTGAAGGAGGATGGGTTGGGGGTGATGAGGGAGGTAGGTAGGGAGGGAGGGATGATGGTGGTAGTGGTGATGAGGGAGGGATGATGGTGGTAGTGATGATGAGGGAAGGAGGGAGGGAGGGAAAGAGGAGAGGGTGGTGTAGATGATGAGGGAGGAATGAGGAGAGGGTGGTAGTGGTGATGAACGAGAGAGGGAAGGATGAGAGGGTGGTGTAGATGATGAGGGAGAGAGGGAAGGATGAGTGTAGGTGATGAGGGAAGGAAAGAGTAAGGGGTAATGGGTGTTGTAGGTGATGAGTGAGGGAGGGAGGGAGGAGGGGGGGTGTAGGAGATGAGGGAGAGAGGGAAGAGGGAGTGGGTGTTGTAGGTGATGAGGGAGAGAGGAAGGAGGAGTGGGTCGTTTTAGTGATGGTGGGAGGGAGGGAGGGAAGAGGGAGTGGGTCGTATTAGTGGTGATGGGGGGGAGGGAGGAAGGAGGAGTGGGTCGTATTAGTGGTGGTGGGGGGAGGGAGGGAAGAGGGAGTGGGTGTTGTAGGTGATGAGGGAGGGAGGAACGAGGAGTGGGTCGTATTAGCGAGGGAGGGAGGGAAGGGGGAGTGGGTGTTGTAGGTGATGAGTGAGGGAGGGAGGGAAGGAGTAAGGAGAGGGTAAGGATTAGGCTGTTGCGTAACTTGATGGGAAGGGAGGACAGGGTAAGGAGAGGGATAGTGGCAACAAAATGGCGACTAGGAAGGAGTAATGAGATGCCTGTGTTGTGTTTGGTACAGCCACAATCAAATAACCACCAATACTCTCCTTCCATCATGCAAGTAAATCAGTGGGTAGTGTTTAAGTAGAATAGTATATAGTGGTGGGTAGTGTTTAAGTAGATAGTGGTGGGTAGTGTTTAAGTAGACAGTAGTGGGTAGTGTTTAGCTAGATAGTATTTCAGTGTTCTCAACTAGTGGTGATGACTTTTTTATTGATCCACAGAACGTCCACTGTAACTTTAATTAAATCTGTGGAAAATTCAATATGAACAATTAGAGTACATTGAAACATATAATTGGCTATAGATTTTATTATATTATATTGTTTCGATCTAAGAAATCTATTGGCAGTCTTTCTTTAAGTTGTAGCTGCTAAGTAGTATGTACGAGTAATTAAAATTCTTATCCAACATTTTAATGGCCCACGTCATTATTTTTTATTGGGTTGGTGGTACGTGGTCTGAAACGAGTTGAGAAGCATTGTAGTAGTGAGTAGTGTTTTGCTATAGAGTAGTATTAAGTGTTTAAGTCATCATTATCTCCCCCCACGAGTCCCTCCACAATGCAGTACAGTATATTACAGGCAACAACAGTTCGGTGTGTTATGTATGTACTATATTAGACAAAACTCGTGCCACTGTCTTGTCCAATGATTAAATATAATTTGTGAAACATAATGAAAGCCCCACCACATGACAGTAACGTTCATGCCCAGTATTGTTAGTCCTCTACCATGTATTTTCATCACATTTCACGACACGAGTTTTGTTTTTGATGTTACTCTGTTGATGTGATATGAAGAAGCCAGTTTGGGAGAGGTCTATACATTAGGACAGTGAACAGATGTCAGTGCTCCATTCTTCCTCTTGTGTGTGTGTGTGTGTGTGTGTGTGTCATCAAAAGGTAATGAGGAAAGTAGGTAAGTAGGGAGTGAGAGAGGTAATGATGAAGGTAGGTAGGGAGTAAGAGAGGTAATGAGGAAGGTAGGTAGGGAGTAAGAGAGGTAATGAGGAAGATAGGAAGGAATGAGAGAGGTAATGAGGAAGGTAAGAAGGGAGTGAGAGAGGTAATGAGGAAGATAGAAAGGAATGAGAGAGATAATGAGGAAGATAGAAAGGAATGAGAGAGATAATGAGGACAGTAGGAAGGGAATGAGGAAGATAAAAAGGAATGAGAGAGGTAATGAGGACAGTAGGAAGGGAATGAGGAAGATAAAAAGGAATGAGAGAGGTAATGAGGACGGTAGAAAAGGAGTGAAAGATGTAATGCTGAATATAGTGAGGTAGTGAGGAAATGGTGAGGGAGGATTGAGGTAGGTCGAAAAGCCATGGAAGCTGCCTCACTCATCCCGTACCTTTCCTCAGGCTAGACAGATAGACAGACAGACAGACGTTGATGCTGCCAACTGACCATCCACCAGACCCCTACCCAGTCAGCCAGTTGGGGGGAGGTATATGGTTTTGAAAGGGATATGCTGACCAGTCCTTTATTACAGACTATAAAACCTGCATCTTCCTCCCAAGTTTGGAGAGTGGGAAAGAATTATGTAAACAAAGATGAGACGATATGGAAAAAAAAATATAAACTTGGCCCTCTCTCCTTCGTCCCATCTGATTCCCCTACACCCTCTATAGTTTTCCATCAACACCTATAAGTCATTTTATGTGCAGTGCAGTACTAGGAAAGTATTGGGATAGGTTTCTCTCACAATTAAATAGGACGTAACTCATTTTGATTAACAAGTTTATCAATGTGTTTTCGTCCTAATCTCCTTCCATCAACTGGCTTACACATACCAAGGGGGTGGTTAACTTTTAGCTAACGCCATACAGTATATAGCTCTTATCATAGTCGGGAAGCCCCTCGTATGTTGTGAGTTCCGGGTGTGGGTAGGGTAGGAGAGGGTTGGCTGAGAGGCTGACCGTGGCACACCTATATGTAAACCCCCTTCCTACCCACTCTCTGTACACACTACCTCGCCCATGCACCCTCTTCCCTATTACCCCTCGTCAAACTCTACCTCGCCCACCCTCTTCCCACCCACTCTCTGTACACTCTACCTCGCTCACCCTCTTCCCACCCACTCTCTGTACACTCTACCTCGCTCACCCTCTTCCCACCCACTCTCTGTACACTCTACCTCAACCACTCTCTTCCCACCCACCTCTCCCGCTCTCGCACACCCTCTCCCTGATAGCCCACCTTCCACCCACTCTACCTCTATCCACCTACCTTCTACCAACTCTCCCTGCTAGCCAACCTTCCACCAACTCTATCTCTATCCACCCACTCTCCCTGCTAGCCAACCTTCCACCAACTCTATCTATATCCACCCACTCTCCCTGCTAGCCCACCTACCACCCACTCTACCTTTATCCACCCACTCTCCCTGCTAGCCCACCTTCCACACACACTCCCTACTAGCCCACCTACCACCCACTCTCCCTGCTAGCCACCCACTCTCCCTGCTAGCCCACCTTCCACCCACTCTACCTCCATCCACCCACCAACCCACCACCTTTTACCCTGACCTTCACACATGGACTCGACTGATGCATTACTCACAGGACAAAAGGATTATTTTCTCTATGGCTCTGTCCTTCAGTTGTAAGAGTTCCTAATGACACGTGCTTCATAGATATTATATTCACTTATTTCTAGTATTTTAAGAACCCTGTGATCGGGTATGAAAAGTGGAGGCTTTTGATTCCTCCTGACTATGCCACGAAACACATTCCTTTCATACAGATGGTGTTTCGTGGCAATATTTGAAGGACTCATTTACCTCCAATTCCCTGACTACATCGCATGCAGGGTCCCTTAAAGTGGTAATATAAATATGTGTTGCAGCATATCCCCTTCCCAATGCACAAGGTAAAATAATAATATCTGTGTTGCAGCATATCCCCTTCCCAATGCAAAAATAACAATGTCTGTGTTGCAGCATATCTCCTTCCCAATGCACAAGGTAAAATAACAATGTCTGTGTTGCAGCATATCCCCTTCCCAATGCACAAGGTAAAATAACAATGTCTGTGTTGCAGCATATCTCCTTCCCAATGCACAAGGTATAATAATAATGTCTGTGTCTGATGGATTACAATGGCTGGGTGGTGTGGTCTGGGTTTGGTATTGGGTCGTATCACTCGTATGCAAGAACATAAGTTTTGTGGTGTAGACGATGGGGTGGAACATGCAGGTACGAGGGCTCTATTTGTTTTTCTATGAGGCCTTCGGTCGTATCGGTACCACGCGCCATGAATATTTTTGCATACTGTATAATTTTTGCATATTGTATTTTTGCATGCTGTATAATTTTTGCATACTGTATAATTTTTGCATACTGTATAATTTTTGCATACTGTATAATTTTTGCATACTGTATTTTTGCATGGTGTAAAATTTTTGCATACTGTATTTTTGCATACTGTATAATTTTTGCATACAGTATAATTTTTGCATACACTGGCTTATGCTGTGTGTTGTGTTCTACCAAGCCATATATAAAAAAAATCTCTGAGAAATTTATTACAGTGTGCGAAAATAGAGTATGTGTATAGCATGTATTTATTTTCTGCATGTCTGTAGCAGCTGTAATTAGTCATCGATCGGCTCACACTTTTTCATATTATTTATTTCATATTATTATTTCATGTTATTTAGTAGTCCAGACTTTCTTTGTGGCCAGTAACGCAACTATAAGAGCCAGAGAACGTTTAGTTAATTAAGGGGGTAGTTCAATTTTGGTACACCTCGATTCCTCCATATTATGTAAGGAAACAGGACCAGATTGACAAAAATGATGGTGGTGTGTTGCCTGGAATAGTTTGGAGGAATCATTTGCTCCAGATTTACCAACACTGTATTACGCCCTTAAGGATCTGTTTGGGTATATCTGTACAGGAGAGAACCCTGGTAGATAATCACAAGGAAGTGCACACCATTAATGAGACAAGCAATGATGGAGAGCATTTATTTCATCAAAACATATGTAAACAATCTGGTGTTGTGTAGTGTGGCTTGAGAACCCTGAGAGACAGATAAAGAAGAGAGAGTGAGAGGGAGAGAGAGAGAGAGAAAAAAAAATATGAGAGATAGAAATAGGGAGAAAAACTCGGAATGATTTTTAGTTATAAAACCTCCCAAATAATGAAGTTTGAATGATCAGGGAAAGAGTGTGGTATAGTTTCGAATAAGTGCATAGAATATGTATGTATTTTTGTTATTGTTTTGCACATTCACTTCTTCAAAATTTGGCTTGAGGAAATGTCGGTTTAGTGTAGCCGGTGTGTGTGTGTGTGTGTGTGTGTGTGTGTGTGTGTGTCCAGGATGACACCATATCATCATCATCATCATCATCATCAAGCCTGGAGTTGTAGTGGTGGTAGTCAGGGTGTGATCGCCGGGTATGGTAGTTAGTGTATGTAGTGCATGGGGTCGCTGCCGTCGCTGTCTGCTTGCCTTGTTATTGTTGTTGTTATTATGCCGAGGTGAGGCGGGTCTGGGGGCGGTAGCCGTTCTCGTCAGCTACGTAGGTAACTTCCATAATCTGGCCGTTACCGAGGTCGAACCTGGGTATGTGTGGGTAGGGGGGGAGGGAAAAATGGTGGTTTTGGGTGAGTTAAGGAGATTGTGATATATGTACCAAAAAAAAAAAAAAAAATATATATATATATATATTATTGGGCGATTTCAACATTGTCACGAAACACCACCTACACCTAAATTTTTTTTGTTTCGTGGCATAATTAGTAGGAATCATAAGCCCTCAATGCCCAAACACGAACACTGGGTGCTTGAGTAGGTTTCGCGGATGGGTTGGAGGAAAGTAGTGTGGTAGAGGATACTAATTAAGTGGGCGAGTGTGTTAGGTTTGTTGGTGTGAGATAGAGTATAGGATTGTTAGTGGAATGGTGAGTGAGGTTGGAAGAGTGAATGGGTTGGTAGGTAATAGGTATATAGGTGGTTGTTTGAGGAGTGTTATTGTGTAGAAATGTGAGGCTGTACTGAAGACCAGGATATCACCAACTGAATAGGAAAAAATAGATTAATAGATGGATAAAAAGATATATAGAGAGATAGCTAGATAGATGAATTGAGAGAGAGAGAGAGAGAGAGAGAGAGAGAGAGAGAGAGAGAGAGAGAGAGAGAGAGAGAGAGAGAGAGAGAGAGAGAGAGAGAGATGAATTGAGAGAGAGAGAGAAAGAGAGAGAGAGATATGAATTGAGAGAGATAGAGAGATAGATAGCGCCTGGTGTGAAGAAGTAAAGGGTGAGTGAAAGTAAAACGCACACGCGAATGCATGCAAGTGGACAGACGGGGACGGAGAGAAACCCATTAAAGTGAAGGGACAAGAATCCGAGAAGGGGTTGGGGAGGGGATACTGAGAGGTGGGATGATGAAGGAGGAAGGGGGGGGGGAGAAAGGTGAGTGAGTGAGTGGGTCCGTCCAGTGAAAGGGTGAGTGGATGGAAGGGGGGGGGGGGGAGAAAGGTGAGTGAGTGAGTGGGTCAGTCCATGCAGTAAAAGAGTGAGTGGATGGAAGAGGGAGGAGAGTGGAGATATATTATAGGTAAGTGAGTGGGTAGGTGAAGAGGGATGTGTGAGAGGGGGGAGATAGGTAAATGAGTGGGTCAGCCCAATAAAAGAGTGAGTGGGGTGAAGAAGGCGAGACTCCTCTTCACTATAAAAAAAAAAAAAAAAAAAAAAAAAAAAAAAAAATACACCGTCATGGCCCTCCACTTTGGTAGCCTTGGGTAGTTTGGGTGCCGAGTCAGGGCTGGGGTCAAAAGGTGGAGAGGTGGGGGACGAATAAGAGAAGGTGGAAGGACAAGGGGTGCATGTGGAGGAAGGGGGGGGGGGGAGGGGTAATGGCCCGGTGAAGGAGTGAAAGGAATTAAACGAGGAAAGGAGAGAAAGGGGGGAGGGGGAAGGACAGATGCATAGTGGAGGGGGAGGGGAGGGTTGGTGAAAGGGTGAAAGAATAAACAGAGGAAAGGAGAGAAAGGGGGTTTTAAGGACAGGTGGTGGGGGAGGGGGGGGGAATGGCACGGTAAAGGGGTGAAAGGAATTAACATATAGGAAAGGAGAGAGAAGGGGACGAAGCGAAAGAGAGAGGGAAGACGAGGAGAGTATGATATGTGAAGGAGGAGGAGGAGTAATAGAGGTGAAAGGGAAAGACAACACGGGTTAAAGTGAAAGGAAATATTTGATGGAAGAAGAGAGGAAGGGAAAGAGTTTGTGGAAAGATTGGGTGATGATGAGAAAGAATGGGGAAGTGAAGTTTGACAGGAAAAAGGGGAAATAAGGACCAGCAAGAAGGTGAAGGGATCATCACTTCTGGGAGAAAAAGAAGAGGGTCAGAAAGAGAAGGAAGTAGGAAGATGCATGGAAAAAAAAAGTTGATGAAAGTCAAGGAAGGAGTGTGTAGGCAGGAATAAAAAATACTCCTTAATTAACGAAAGAAGAGAACTACAAAGCAAAACCAAGGCAGAAGGAGATAAAAGAGGAAAAGGTTTGGGAGAGATAAAATACAGAGGCCTAGGAATGAGAGGTAGGGAAGGAGGATCTGTGGCGTCACTCCCAAACATGAAGGCATGAGTTTGCGTTCTTACATCATTATACAAACACAGGGAAGGTTTGCCTCTGCTGCGTAATGTTATTCATGCGACTCAGCAGTAACCTTCTCAAAGTAAGTAGAGGCTGGAATAGTGAGCTGCCACAGGAAGTATATATATATATATTTTTTCTGTGGGCGTATTTGTCAACAGAAATACCGAAATTGAATGATGTGATGTATGGAGAAATTTAGAGGTAAAAATAAATGTACAACTAGCATGGATGATGAACCATATTACAGAATAAATTCTAATAAATCTAACAAATATGAGATTATAATAAGCTGCCCTGATTCTCAAGTATAAATGAAATAAATCTTTTATTTTCGTCAAATCATGTGAAATAAGATAAGGTTCATGGGATTCTTGAACGTACGGTAGGTAAAAAAAAATATCTAGACCGAACCGAGTAGGGGAATACCGACTGGTCGACCTATACTCACCTATAGGATCCGGCGATGTTGCTCTGTCCTTCAATGCCTGGTGTGCCCTCAGCGTTCACAGCGATGCCAGCGTCGGTCTCGAAGCCATACCTGAAGACACCATTGCCCTCATTGATGTTCTCGCTTGTCACAGTCTGGGAACTCCTGAATCTCTCATCCGTTTGAGGGCGAGCCAGAGCCACGGCCAAAAGGCAAGCAAAGACGATCTGCCCAAGACATAGTAAATTCAGGTTAGGGTAGGTTCGGTTAGGTTCGGGTAGGTTCGGTTAGGGTAGGCTAGGTTAAGTCAGGTTAGGGTAGGTTCGGTTAAGTCAGGTTAGGGTAGGTTCGGTTAAGTCAGGTTAGGGTAGGTTCGGTTAGGTTATGGTAGGTTCGGTTAGGGTAGGTTCGGTTCGGTTAGGGTAGGGTAGGTTCGGTTCGGTTCGGTTCGATTAGGGTAGGTTAGGTTAAGTCAGGTTAGGGTAGGGTAGGTTCAGTTAGGTTAGACCAGCATAGGTTAAGTGAAGGGGGATTTGCGGATATTAAGATAAAAATGTGATAAAAAGAGGTCAAAGCAGGACTCGTTAATTAAGTTGGATGGAGGAGGTTTTGGCTACTCTGATGACTCTGTATTGACAAGGAAACAGAAGAATAGGTCAGGTCATCGCCGGTCCTTTCCTTTGTCTCAAGATGCTGACAATTCCTAGAACACGTGGTTGTTAGAATCGAGGCGTGCAAGGGAGAGGCGAGAGTAGCCTGGCTGACGTAATGGCCGTAAACTGTATTATTATTATTATTATTATTATTATTATAGTATATTCCTCCCTTTACGGTGACTGAGGTGATGTCATAGTTTTACATTTCTTTATTTTCGTTACCCCAAATATTCTAAATTGTTTAGTCACGTGTGAGTTATATATATATTTAGTTTTGAGCAATATTTACAAAATCCTGCTATTAAATAATAACGTTTTCATATTAAACCCCAGATAATAACCTTGAATATTTACAACGAATTTTCTATAAAATATTTTGCATAGCAAGTTTTGAAGACAGATGTTGCGTTGTATGTGAATGAAAGATTTGTACTGTACACGATGACAGGTGTAGGTAACAGGTGTTGTACGCATGTGAATGAAAGATGTGTGTAATAAGTGCTGATGAAGAAATTTGAAATACGTTTAAGTAGAAAGTAAATATCCATGGCAGGTGTGAATGTAAGGTGTTTGACTGGTGTGTGTGTGTGTGTGTGCTACCAACGTTTGACAGTTGCATGTGACAAACGTGTGTAGAAAGCTTAATTAAAAACAGATATATTTGATAGGTTAGTGTGGTTAGGTGTTTATGACAGATGTATATGACAGGTATATGTACATGTGAAAATTATGGAAGGTGTGTTAATTAAGAGGGGCTACCTTTCCCCACAAGATTTTTTGCGTGTAGTGACGAATATCGAACCCAAAGCCAACTGGAACCAAAACTACACCACCTCTTCCCCGACGTTATTGCCTACACCACGTAAAAGAGTTCTGCATGATAAGTGTGCATAAGTGTGTATTGGAAATGTGTGCTTGTCTACTAAGAGTGTGTGTGTATAATAATATATACGAAATGTGTGTGTCTACTAAGTGTGCATAGAAATGTGTATATAAAATGTGTGCTTGTCTACTAAGTGTGTGTGTGTGTATAATAATGGATACGAAATGTGTGTGTGTCTACTAAGTGTGCATAGAAATGTGTATATGAAATGTGTGCTTGTCTACTCACGACGACATAGTTTGTCCTACCGTACGTAAAAGACAGATGTACATGATAGGTGTGTATAATATTGTATGCATGGGAAGTGTGTGCTTGTCTGTCTCTACTCACGAGCTTCATGATGGATGGTGGTTGTTGTTGTTGTGTGTCTGGGACGAGTGTGGTGCTGTCTGAGGGAAGCAGTCGGCTATATATACCCACGGCCCAACAGGGTATTTTGCGCCCACCTACCTACCTACCTACCTATACCATTACCCCTACCCTGTCTTCCTACCATCACCCGTCCCCCTCCTCTTCCTCGTTGTAATCGCAGTGTGTGTGTGTGTGGAGGCCCCCCCCCCCATTCCCTCCTCCCCCTCCCCTTCTTCATGCACCCCTCCCCTCCCCTTTCCCAGTGTTCTCAGCATCTCCTTCTCTCTTGCACTCCCCCCTTACCCCTCCCCCCTCCCCCCTTACCCCTCCCCATTCCCCACCGTCATCAGTTTCTTCTTCGTCGGCTCCTCCTCCTTCGACCAACCCAACCAAGCACCGCCTCCTTCGCTTATCCTGAAGTCATTTCCTCGCACACACACACACACACACACAGGCACATTCATACATACACAGGCACATAAAGTACACACACACACACACACACACACACACACACACACACACACACACACACACACACACACACACACACACACACACACACACACACACACACACACACACACACACCTCATCCGGGACACTGGTCAGTCTTCCCATTAAACATGTTGGTTGCCAGGCACTTTCCACTACCTCCTTTTTTTTTTATATACAGTACGGTAAATCCCAGAAGGTAAAAAGACATTGAATACTGTGTGTTGTATTATTGTTTACACATGTCCTATGATTAAGGAGTGGAGGGGGACGATGTTTATTGTCCACTGTAGTATTATTCTAAGATATAGATTCTATTTATTGGGTGTAGATGGTGTTACTGAGTATTGATTATTTATGGTTTGTATGTAATATGAGTTTGGTTTAGGGTGTACACAGTAAATTATGTTCAAAATTTGGGTACTGTATGAGTGGAAAACCGCCCTGATTTGTAGTGTCCTTAAATATATCCTGATTTGGGAGTTCTTTGGTTGATTTGTGTTTTAATTACATCCATATACATTTGCCATAATTATTCGTTTATTTACTTGCCAAATCACCGACGTATGGATTTATTTTATGTGTCGATTAGGATAAGGTATGTACATGTATGTTACTGAAGACCTATGGTAAAAAAAAAACCTGACATTTCTCATCAGTGTCAAGTAAAGTAGACATTTTGATAGTGACACTGAAATAACAACTGATATAACTGAAATAACAATCTCCTTCCTATATACTCGAAGGGCGACCAATTCAGGGCCGAAAGTACCGTCTTTATCTTCGCTTTATAAAAATTAAGAAAGGAAATCTATAGGTGTTGAACGCCTGCGAGTGTCCCTGTGTATGAATCGAAGGCCCCGTGAATCGACGCTTCTCATGACAACACTTCCGTACTTGTAGATCAGGGAGGGAAATATAGCAATGAGGTACTCGAGTATATGACCATCTGACTCTGTAGTGGAGGAGTATTAAGTGTAGGTGTGTCTGCATGTAATAGTATTCCTCATCTTCTCTTACTCTCTCTCTCCCAGCTTCACTTTTCATCCTCTCTCTCTCTCTCTCTCTCTCTCTCTCTCTCTCTCTCTCTTTTCTTTGACCCTCTCCTCACCCCTCTGCCTCCTTCTCACTCTCTCCTCATCTGTCTTCTCAGTTCTCTCACCCTCTGTTTACCTCTCTTCTCACCTCCTCATCTTTCTTCCTCTTCTCTCATCCTCGCCATACATCTCATATTCTCTCCCTTTCATCTCTTCTCATGTCGTTTTGCCTCCTCTCACTTTTTTTCCCTCTCTCTCTGTTTCTCCTCCTCTTCCCCTTTTTCAATTCCTCCTTTGTTCTCGTTGTCTTCTCCCTCATGTCTCTCTTGAATATCGATTAACGTTTCATAATGATATTCTTCTCAGGCTCCTCTTCCTCCTCCTGCTCCATCCTTCCTTGCTCCGTTTCTTCCTTATCTTCTTACTCTTCTTCCCCTATACCACCATTTAACAACACTATACTTACCATCTTCCTTATGTATTCTGAGTCCCCAGGCTGTCTGTCATATACTTCCCCATATACTTCCCTACTCTCTCATTATCTCCACACCACACCACACCACTTTCTGAACGAGGTAGGCTATAGATAATAAACTCTTACAATCTTTCCCTGTAAAGTTGATTCCCCATGCATCTTGCTATTTTTTCCCAAGGCTACCTACCATTTTCCCCAATCACCATTTAATTTTTCCCCCAGACTATCACCACCACCACCACCACCACCACCACCACCACCACCATCATTCTTTCCTATAATATTGATTCACCATAATATAAGCTGTCATCTATCTGCCTGCACTTCTTCGGTTTCCCTTCCTTCCTTTTCTCTTTCTGTGTTTGTCTTTCCTCACCTTGACCTTCCTCTCGTTTACGGATGCCCTCACCATCAATTCTCCCTTCTATATTTTTTCTTATTTTATATTTTTGGTTTCCCTTTCCTCTCTCCCTAACCTTCCTCTCTCTCTCTCCTTTACTTCTGCTCTCTTGTTTTATTGTATTTTTGTTTATAATTTTCCGTTTTTTTTTTCTGATATAATACCTCTACTTCCTTCGTTTTGTATTTATTTATTGATTTATTAATTTACTTATATTTTTATTTATTTTAAGTTGGTCTTGTTTTGTCTCATCCATCGCTTCTTATTTAGGCATTTCGTCTTTCCTCTTGTCAGTTTCAATCTCTTCTTTCCACCTCTCGTTTCGTTCTCCTCCCCCCTATCTCTCTTCTCGTTCTCCTCCCCCCCCATCTCTCTTCTTCGTTCTCCTCCCCCCCCATCTCTCTTCTCGTTCTCTTCCCCTCCCATCTCTCTTCTCGTTCTCCTCCCCCCTATCTCTCTTCTTCGTTCTCTTCCCCTCCCATCTCTCTTCTCGTTCTCCTCCCCCCTATCTCTCTTCTTCGTTCTCCTCTCCCATCTCTCTTCTCGTTCTCTTCCCCCCCTATCTCTCTTCTTCGTTCTCTTCCCCCTATCTCTCTTCTCGTTCTCCTCCCCCCTATCTCTCTTCTTCGTTCTCCTCCCCCCTATCTCTCTTCTCGTTCCCCTCCCCCCCATCTCTCTTCTTCGTTCTCTTCCCCTCCCATCTCTCTTCTCGTTCTCCTCCCCCCCCCCATCTCTCTTCTCGTTCTCTTCCCCCCCCATCTCTCTTCTTCGTTCTCTTCCCCTCCATCTCTCTTCTTCGTTCTCTTCCCCTCCCATCTCTCTTCTCGTTCTCCTCCCCCATTTCTCTCTTCTCCATTCTCTTCCCCCCATCTCTCTTCTCGTTCTCTTCCCCTCCATCTCTCTTCTCTTTCTCCTCCCCCCCATCTCCTCGTTCTCTTCCCCTCCATCTCTCTTCTCGTTCTCCTCCCCCCTATCTCTCTTCTCCATTCTCTTCCCCTCCCATCTCTCTTCTCGTTCTCCTCCCCCCTATCTCTCTTCTCCATTCTCTTCTTCCTTCACTAGTCTGGTTCGTCACAGGCATTAGGGAAACCATCTCACAATTTTTCCCGACAGTAATTTTCATCTCCTTCTGTTGCTGCTTTTCTTTCCTTTCATTTTTCGTCTCTCTCTCTCTCTCTCTCTCTCTCTCTCTCTCTCTCTCTCTCTCTCTCTCTCTCTCTCTCTCTCTCATATAGATGTTTCTTCCTTATTCTTATCCATTTTCTCTTCCTCCATATTCTTATCCATTTTCTCTTCCTCCATATTCTTACCTATATTCCCTTCCATTCTTCCTTGTATATATTCTTTAAGTCACATTCAGTTCTCACCCTCCTCTTGTCTCCCCTTTATCTCTCCTTTCTCTCCATATCCTTTTATCCTATCGTTCCATCTCTCCTCTTCGCTTCTCTCTACAATCTTCACATTCTCTGTGGCCTTCTAATAATAATTTTTTTCACCTCTGTCCCCTAAGAACTTTCTCTTTCTAATCTTATATAAATTTTCCTAATCCTGCAGGAATAATTGCTTGCTTGTTCCTTTTCTTTTCTTTCTATTCTCTAGTGTTTGTTTTCTTTTTCTTCTTAAACCTCTTTCATTTGCTTAATTTACCACATGTCCTTATCTTCATCCCGTCCTTTATTTCCCTTATCCTGTCTCTCCAATTATTCTCTTTCCTCCATTGTCCTTCTTTATCTCTCTCCGTATCTCAATCCCTTCGTCGGCACTTTTTTGTCCCACCCTTTTCACTTAACATTCCAATTCCACCTCTCGGCTTTATACTTTCTTTGTGTCTTATCACCTTCTATCTGTCCTCCTCTCTCCGTTTAACCCTCCTCCTCCTCCTCCTACTACTACTACTACTACTGCTACTAGTACTACTACTACTACTACTACTACTACTACTACTACTACTACTACTACTACTACTACTACTCCTTCTTTTTCTTTGTCTGTGTATCTCTCTGTTTGCCTCAACGTTTCACTGTCTCACTCCCCCCCCCCCACACCCCGACACCCCAAGATGTGACAAGGGACCCCAGAAGGGACAGACACCTCACACACACACAAAAGATTCGTCGTGGTCAGTAAAAATATTGGAAGGACAGTCTGATGAATCCTGTTGGTGTGGACTCTTCCTCGTACATCTTGGTGCTATATGCAAGGAGGAATCATGGTAGGGTGACGACAATGACTGGTACGATGGCCCCATGGACGCTGGCTGTATGGAGCCGTCGTCGTGTCGGTCATCGTTATCTCTTAATTAAGGGGAGAACCTCTTTTGGGTACATTGGAGGGCTACTGATTCCCCCAAACTACTATGTCACGAAACAGATCCCCATATTGAGTTGGTTTGTTTCCTGAGATAGTTTGGATGAATCAGTATAGGCTCCAATTTACCCATATAAAGTTCTCCTCTTATCTCATTATAAAGTTCTCCTCTTATCTCATTACGCTTCTAATATGAGATGCTTGGTCCTGAGGTGTATACATAAGCTGATGTGACCCAGAAAATACGAGTATATATCAAACCTCTTGTCATATTTATCACCTCCTCCCAAAACCCGTCTATATCTGCCGGCACTGTCGCTCATGTTTCACCATTCTTAAGGACCCTGTGATCGTGTATGAGATTTGGAGGATTCTGATTCCTCCTGACCATTCCACGAAACACGCTCCTTCCCTAGAGGTGGTGTTTCGTGGCAATATTTGGAGGACTCATTTACCTCCAATTTTCTGACTACATCACAGGGTCCCTTAACAATTTTGAGAGGGTCATTTGCTTTTATACCTCCGCTTCGCTCGACCAATACTACTTCAAAATTTCAATAATCACTTCTTTCATGGCACAAATCCTATTTTGTCCATCACGTTTCATGAAAATAGGATCATAACTTTTTTGAGATAGCCTACTTACAAACAGACTGAGTGAATTACGGACAGGCTGACAGACAATCGGAGGCAGAAACATAACCTCTCCAGCCTATAGTTGACGGAGGTAGTGAACGTATGAACAGTGTAAGGAAGGTGTAGGAATAAGTATTGATACACTTGAGGATGTCTTGGGTAAACATAGGACAGCTTCTCTCTAGTAGTGAGGTGGATTCGTTTCTCGTGACTAAGTTTAGCAAGTATTTGTAATGGGTTGCAAGCAGGTCCTCCCCTATCAGAACTAAACAGTCAAAAGAACAAATTGAAACAAGAGTAGATATGCTGGATTGAGTCAACCCTATTTGTATCAGTATTTATATCTATATCTGTTCATGTATGTATATGCTTCGGTAATGTATGTGTGTATGGAAGAGTATGTGTGTATTCCACCGTAACCTATAATTCTACACTATGTACAGTCGCCCAAAAAAGTATTGAAACTCCTCTATAGATAATTATAGTTCATTTAAATGTAAGGGTGGTTCCAACACTTTTTTTGCCGACTGTACATGTATATGATTGAAGAATAGGAATCAAAACGAGTAAAAACAAGCGTTGCCTATTTTACTTTAACCTTCAGTTGTGTATGTCTGAACATGGATTTGCCTGTGTACGTGCATTGCATATACGTCACTCATTCTTGTACAGGACTCCCGTGTTCGTTCAGACATTGATAATATAATGAAGTGTTTGTTTGCTCTTTACTTAGCCAGATATTTGACAACAAAATAGGAAAATTGTTTTTTTTAAGAAATACGACCATAAAAAAATGAACGACATTGAAATAGCGACCGTTACAGAGTTACGGTTACAGGGAGTTACGGTAACGTATGTGTGTTTAAAGTTATTAATGATACTACAGATGAACAAGTGGCTTATGTACACTCGCAATCCAAAATTTGTATCCAGGTCTTGTTGAAGTTTCGAATCATTTGACATACTAGTAAACCAATTACAACGATTATCCTGTTTTATATTTGCTTGAGCTCGCTTAATACTCGATCAGGTTAGCTATTCGAAGCAAGCCTGGATACATATTTTGGATTGCGAGTGTACCACAAAACACCACCGGAAATTAGGGAGGTTTGTCTCGTGGGCTGTACAATTCTGACACTTCTGAACCTCATGGAATTATGCTTTCCTATACATGGGGACTGAATGGATCTTAAGGGGGAAATTTTGTTCTGGTAAATATGGAGCAACTGAATCCTCCAAACTATTCCAAGCACCAGAACACCATTACTTTTGCTCTCTGGTCCTGTTTCCTGGCATACTTTGGAGGAATCAAGGCACTCCAATTTACCAAAAAAAGAATTACCACCTTAAGGGACCCTGTGATGTAGTTAGAAAATTGAAGTTATACGAGTCCTTCAAATATTGCCACGAAACACCACCTATATGGAAGGAGCTTGTTTAATGGCGTGGTCAGGAGGAATCAGAAGCCACCAATTCCTATACACGATCACAGAGTCCTTCAAGTCCTGACCATTGTAATAATAAAAAGAAGCGAGAAGGGTCCAAAATCATATCCAGTTTCGTTCGAGATGCCTAGACACATTGCGTTTGAAGGAGTACAGATCGTAATAGTAAGTGGAAAAGATACAATGATTACATGTACTATCAAAGACAAAACTCGTGTCACTGACTTGTTTAAGGGGGTGCGGGAGTAGGGGACAGGCTTGGGGTTGGGGGACTGGGGGGATGCAGGAATAGGGGGACAGGCTTGGGGTGGGTAGAAAGCCTGTCCCCTATTCCCGCACCCCCCTACCCCCCCCAAGCCTATCCCCCTACTCCCGCACCCCCCAAAACCCCCCAAGCCTGTCCCCTATTCCCACACCTCCCTAAACCCCCCCAAGCCTGTCCCCCTATTCCCGCACCCCCTTAAACCCCCCAAACCTCTCCCCCTACTCCAGCACCCCCCAAACCCCCCCCCCCAAGCCTGTCCCCTATTCCCGCACCCCCTTAACTTGTGAAACATAATGAAAGCCCCACCACACTAACATTTCAATCCCAGTATGTCTAATCCTCTACCATGTATTTTCACCAGATTTCACGACACGACTATTGTCTTTGATAGTACACGTGTCCAATCTTAATTAAGGAGGTAGTATACTTTTGGTACATTAGAGCACATTGATTCCTCCTAAGTATGCCAGGAAACAGGACCAGATTAATGTAAATAATGGTGTTTTGGCCTGTTGCTAGGAAAAGTTTGGAGGAATCATTATCTCCAAAAAATTCCAAAGCTATACCTTCCACTTATTAAATCGGATTCAGACAATTGGAGTTAAGGGGGAAGTTTTGTGTTGGTAATTCTGGAGCAACTGAATCCTCCAAACTATTCCAAGCAACAGAACATTATTATTTTTTGCTATTCTGGTCCTGTTTCCTAGCATACTTTGGAGGAATCAAGGCACTCCAAAGTACTAAACAAGTATTACCACCTTAATATTAGAGTCCTTCAAAAATTGCCACGAAACACCACCTATATAGGGTAAGGAGCTTGTTTCGTGGCATAGTCAGGAGGAATCAGAAGCCACCAATTCCTATACACGATCACAGGGTCCTTAAGGGAGGAATCTGTTGTTGGTAGAATAATGGCATAGTGATTCCTCCAAATTATGCCACGAAACAACAGATCCCATATTAGTAGCACTGGGGTCGTCTGTTTCCTGGCATAGTTTGGAGGAATCAGTAGCCCTCCAATTTTCCAACAAGAGAATCCTCCCTTAACATTATGCAGGTTTATTTTGTCTCTGCGTGAGTCAATCATGCTTTCACTGTTCCTGGGGTCAAGTTTGTGTCCCCCTTCTTGCACCCAACGATTCTGACCTCCCTCCCTCCCTCCCTTCCTTCCTTCCTTCCTTCCTTCCTTCCTTCCTTCCTTCCTTCCTTCCTTCATTACCCCTCCCTTCCTTCTTCCCTCCCTTCCTTCCTTCCTTCCTCCCTCCCTCCCTCCCTCCCTCCCTCCCTCCCTCCCTCCCTTCCTCCCTCCCTCCCTCCCTCCCTTCCTTCCTTCCTTCCTTCCTTCCTTCCTTCCTTCCTTCCTTGCACCCAACGATTCTGACCTCCCTCCCTCCCTTCCTTCCTTCCTTCCTTCCTTCCTTCCTTCCTTCCTTCCCCACTCTGGCCTCCTCTTCTTTGCATTACCACCACCACCCATTATCATTATCACCAGCATCACCATTACCACCCCTATCACTACTACCACCGTCACCACCATCATCACAACCACCATGAACATTACTGCCACCACTACCACACCTAACTCCACTATCACCTCAACCCTTATCACCACCAACATCACTGCCACCACTACCACACCTAACTCCACTATCACCTCAACCCTTATCACCACCAACATCACTGCCACCACTACCACACCTAACTCCACTATCACATCAACCCTTATCACCACCAACATTACTGCCACCACTACCACACCTAACTCCACTATTACCTCAACCCCTATCACCATCATTATCACTACCATCCTTTGCACCTTCACCCCACTACCTCCACCACTTTCATCAATATCAAAATCTCCCCCCCCCTCCCCCCACACCACCACTATTATCATCACCATCACTACTATTCCCATCACCATCATTACCTTTCACATTCACCATTCCTATTCTACTGCAAGGTTTCTATAAAAGTTTCTATTTCCCACTCGTCTGCTTCACTTGGACCCGACAACATTCCGTATCTGACATTTCCATCAACAAAATAGTGCAAATTTTTTTTTACCCTGCAGAAAATGGACAGGTTTTCTTCTTCTAAGTAATAATTATAACCTTATATACACATTTTGAGTACATTTGAATTCTACTACTCTATATAATATCAGGGTAAAATTTATGTTTTGATATGACTGACTAACTTCCCCAAATCATTCCTCCTCTTATGTCTTCGTCCAGAGTGTGTTTGTTTGTGTGTTTGTTTACCTTTTGACTCTACCTATACTGTCCAAATGTTTCCCTTATCTGGAGAGCACAGGGTCTACAGGTGAAGTGAAGATGTGGTCGTATATACGTAATTGCGCAGTGGCATCAACACGACTAAAAATAGAATCTGACGGCTGTGTGTAACCAGAGGAGGGAAGAGGTGGTGGGAGAGGTGAGTGAGAGAGAGGCATGGGTAGCAGTTGTGGGGAGAGGGGGAGTTATAGAGTGAGAGGTATAAGAAGAGGGGGGCTTTTGGTGAGTGAGAGGGAAAGGGATGGGTAGCCGTTGTGGGGAGAGGGGGAGTTATGGTGTGAGAGGTGTTAGGGGAGGGGGGCTTTTGGTGAGTGATAGTGAGAGGGATGGGTAGCTGTTGTAGGGAGAGGGGGTATTATAGAGTGAGAGGTGTAAGGAGAGGGGACATTTGGTGAGTGAGAGGGAAAGGGATGGGTAGCCGTTGTGGGGAGAGGGAGAGTTATAGTGTGAGAGGTGTAAGGAGAGGGGACATTTGGTGAGTGATAGTGAGAGGGATGGGTAGCTGTTGTGGGGAGAGGGGGTATTATAGTGTGAGAGCTGTAGGGAGAGGGGACATTTGGTGAGTGAGAGGGAGTGGGATGGGTAGCCGTTGTGGGGAGAGGGAGAGTTCAGGGGTCGGGATGTAACATGCAGGTGAGAGTGTGGGAGAAGTGCAGGGTGGAAAGAGAGAGAGGGGGGTGGGGTTAATAGGTGTGGAAGGATAGGAGTTGTGGTGGGTATGTAAAGAGTGGGTATCGTAGCTAAAGAGATGGATGGATGGATGGATGGATGGATAAACAAACAAACAGAATGCCAGACCGAGTGTTGGAATTAAGGCTATGACATATTTATATTGACCTACTATATAATATCAAATTACTAATAATAGCAAATACTAACATGATTCAAGGGGGTCAATATTTTGATGCCTGTGAATTAAATCAAGTCAAGAGCCCCTTCATTCCTCCATACCTTGCTGTAAAAGAGAGAAAAAAAAAACAGGTCTCTTGTATACTGAGGCAAGTAGTAATCTGTTTCCTGGCATGGGTTGGAGGATTGAGTAGCCCTCCAAATCACTACGTAACATAGAACTGATGACCCCTTTATTTATCCAGACAGACGGATATTTATTTGGTATAGTAATATATAATTAGTATTGTATTTCTCTAGTATATTATCTCTTTAGGTGTGTATTGTGTCGAGATAAGGTGTGTGTGTGTGGGGGGGGGGGGATACTTAAGTGTGTGTGTGTGAGTGGGGGGGGGGGTACTGAAGTGTGAGTGTATGTATGTGGGAGGGTGGTACTTAATTAAGTGTGTGTATATGTGGGAGGGGGGTACGTAAGTGTGTGTGTGTGGGGGGGGGGTACTTAAGTGTGTGTGTGTGGGGTTGGGGGGTACTTAGAGTGTGTGTTTGGGGGGGGGGTACTTAAGTGTGTGTGTGTGTGTGTGTGTGTGTGTGTGTGTCCAGAGTCGAAATAATAACACAAAACTAACGACAATGAAAAAAATAAAATGCAATTGGTTTTCAGAACGGTAGGACAGTGAGTGGGAAAAGTGCAAGTAAGGGGCAAGAGAATAGAAAGAAGGATTGGCATGTTGGGGAGAGGGAGGTGGGGATGGTATGGGTTGTCAGAGAGTGGAGAAGAAGAAGAAGAGGAGGAGGAGGAGGAGGAGGAGAGGGAAGGGGGAAATTGCAGAAGGAACAGTACAGTCACGCTGATACTGAATCCTCCAAACTCCTTCACTAAACACATACCGTCAGGATTGATGATGTTTTGCAGCACTGTTTGGAGGAGTTAGTGGTCTCCAAATTTTCTGGTTATATTGGTGTTGTTTTGGCCTTGGTGTGGGTTTTGTGTGTGGAGCAAGGGTAGGGATTAAAGTAAAAAAAAAAAAAAAAAAAAGTATGTATGTGTTAGATAAAGTAAGTAATTAGGTAGACCAGAAAGTAAAGGAGTAGAAAATGTAGCAATAAGATAAAGTAAATAGGTAGGCCAGTAAAGGAGTAGAAATAGTAATAATAGTAATACCATAATTATTGTTGATGGAGATAGAGAGATTGATAGATATAGTCTGAAAAGTGTACAGAAAAATGGAAACACGAAAAGGAAATTGTGCAACTGAGGAGAAAGGGATATAATACGAGGAAAGAAAAATAAGAAATAATGGAGATAGATAGATAGATAGATAGATAGATAGATAGGAGGGAATAGGAAAGAGCCAGTGTGATGGAGGATAAAAATGATGAAACTCGAGAGATATACAGTAAAAGTGTAAGAGAAGGAGGATGAAAAATATTATCTGTGAAGCATAGAGGTGAGAGAGAGAGAGAGAGAGAGAGAGAGAGAGAGAATGTTTGTGATAGGAAAAATAATATATGTATAAAACAGAAAGACAGACAGATGGTTGGACATGCACAGATAGATAAGTAACAGAGATAAGCGAACAGAGATGAATAGTAGATGCAAAAAAAAAAAAAAAAAAAAAATTAGAAAAATGAAAAATAAAAATAAAGGTACACAGAACGAATTAAATAAAAAAAAAAGGTAGATGGTGGTGTTGATGATGGTTGGCATGTACAGTCGGCACCATAAGTTGGCTTCATTTCTGCACCTGCGTATGTATGAGTTATAGTGATGTTGTAACACACTCTAAAAGGGACCCTGTGATGTAGTCAACAAATTGGAGGTAAATATATCCTTCAAATATTGCTATGAAACACCACCTATATGGAAGGAGCTTGTTTCGTGGCATGGTCAGGAGGAATCAGAAGCCTCCAATTTTTATACACGATCTATACAGGGTCCTTAATGTGGGTGCGCAAATAGGGGGACAGGCTTTGGGGGGGGGGGGGAGTTTGGGGGGTGCGGGAGTAGGGGACAGGTTTTGGGGGGTGCGGGAGTAGGGGGACTGGCTTGGGGGGGGGTTAAGGGGGTGCGGGAATAGGGGACAGGCTTTCTACCCACCCCAAGCCTTTCCCAATATTCCCAGACCCCTATAACCCCCCCCTCCCAATCCTGTCCCCTACTCCCGCACCCCCTTAATGTAGGTGGTGTTTCGTGGCAAAGTTTGAAGGACTCGCTAACCTCCTACTTTCTGACTACATCAATGTTGTCCTCAATTAAGTACATTCTAGGGATGGACACGTGTTTATGCTGCCGACTGTAACTCAAGGACAACACCGAAAACTTTTACCAATAACTCCTTACGGTAAAAAAAAAAAAAAAAAAAAAAAAAAAAAAAATATATATATATATATATATATATATATATATATATATATATATATATATATATATATATATATATATATATATAATAATAATAATAATAATAATAAAATGATGTACTGTAAAATTTAAAAAATAATTAAAAAAGTAACAGAGGTAATTATAGAAGGCTAGTAGTGAGAAATTTTTGTAACCGAGCTGAAAAAAAAAATAATGAAAAAAATATTATATGTATTGTAAGGTACCGTATACCTGAATCGAAAAAGAAAAAAAAATGTGATAAATTAAATATAAATTAAAACTGTAAAGTAATAAAAGCAAGTATTATTGTAGTAAAGATATGTGTGCAATTGATTAAAGTGAGGAGAATATAACCTCCCTGAAAATTATTATGATGAAAATAATATAATAACGTAAGTAAAAATATAAAGAAAAAAAAAATGTTAAGAGTTAATTGATGATATAACTCCTAAAGAAAGAAAGAATAAATAGTCAATATCAAATGGAAAAAGAAGAAGAAAAAAAAGCCAAAATTATTGACATACACCGAAAAAAGAAATAAAAAAAAAATGAGAAATAAACAGAGGAAGAAAAGGGAACAGAGGTGAAAGGGAAGGGTGACGAGGATGATAACTCTTTTTGGCAAAGTCTTAAAACGAAGAAGAGAGAGAGAGAGAGTGAGAGGATACAAGTTTATGAAAAGCAGTTATAAATGTTAGAGAGAGAGAGAGAGAGAATACAAGTTTATGAAAATTAGTTATAAATGTGAGTTTATAAATGTGAGTTTGAGAGAGAGAGAGAGAGAGAGAGAATACAAGTTTATGAAAAACAGTTATAAATGTTAGAGAGAGAGAGAGAGTTACAAGGACAAGTAGCACCTCAAAAGGTCTTACGACCCATACCAAGGAGGTACCGTAGGTGTAGTAGCAGTTGCTAACTAATAGTGAGAGAAAAGTATAGTAAAGAGAAGGCTCTCCCCACCCACCTCTCCCACCCTCATTGCAGGTATGGAAATGTACCTAACCCGGAGGAAAAAAGGCCGGACTAGGAAATTTTTGTACAGGAAAGGAGGAAACAATCGCTTTAACTCTAACAGGCTTGGCAGAACTTTGTCTAACTGTGTCTTGAACTGCACTATCGAGGAACTATCAACTACCTCTGCTGGTAGCTGATTCCAGACATTGCAGATTTTATATGTGAAGAAATTACCTAACGTAATATGGCGGAAGCGTTTCAAGTCTAGTTTCCATCCATGGTTTCTAGTTGCATTAGTGTTTAAGCTAAACAGGCACTGACAATCAATGTTTTCATATCCACGAAGGATTTTGAAAACTTCAATTAGTTGACCTCTCAAGCATCTCGTCTCTAATGAGAAGAGACCTAGTGCCTGCAGCCTTCTCTGGTAGCCCATGTGCTTAATTGATGGGATCAGTTTGGTATCCCTAGCCTGGACTCTCTCAAGCCTCGCAATGTCTTTCTTGAGAGTCTGCGACCAGAACTGCACAGCATATTCCAGATGTGGCCGAACCAAAGAATTGTACTGAGTGAGGACTATCTCTTTGTTTCTAAATCTAAATTGCCTCTTTATGTAACCAAGAAGCCTCTGGGCTTTCTTCTCTACTTCGAGGCACTGCTTGGAGAATTTGAGGTCACTGCTGATCAGTACACCTAAGTCTTTCTCCAAGTCAGTACTACTAATTTCACTTCCCAACAAAGAGTAACTGGCTCTCTGATTGGCTGGACCTATGTGCATCACTTTACACTTGTCCAAATTGAATGGCATCTGCCATCGTTCAGACCACTATCCTACTTTCTCTAGGTCTTTATGTAGTTGTTCTACCTTTTCAAATGATGAAGCATTATACCCTAACTTGGTGTCATCAGCAAATTTTGCAATTCGACTGACAATGCCCACATCTATATCATTAATGTAGATTATAAAGAGTAGTGGACCTAGAACTGAACCTTGAGGAACCCCACTTGTGACTGATGCCCAACTTGAGGCTTCCCCATTGATTACTACTCTTTGGCGTCGGTCAGTCAGCCAATTCTCAATCCATTTAGCAAGCATGCCCCTTATTCCCAGTGCACGGGTTTTTGCCATCAACCTCTGATGAGGTACTTTATCAAAGGCTTTCTGAAAGTCCAGATAAAGGATGTCTATTGCCCGGCACTGGTCATACTCAGAAAGCATACCGTGGAAAAATTCAATCAAGTTGGTCAAACATGAACGCCGACGCCTAAAACCATGCTGTGAATCATACAATAAATTATATGATTCAAGATGATCTACTATTCTATCTGCAGCTATACCCTCCAATACCTTTCCTACTACAGATGTAAGGCTGATTGGTCGGTAGTTTCCAGGAAGATGGCGATCTCCCTTTTTAAATATGGGAGTCACATTTGCTTCCTTCCAGTCAGATGGGACCTCTCCTGTTTCAAGCGATGTATTGAAGATAGCAGCCAGGTGAGAGAGAGAGAAAATAAAAGTAAATGAAAGTTAACTATCAACTAAATGTGTATGCAATTATTTAATGAAAACACTTGAAATACAGTTTTTTGTTTTGTTAAATAAATAGTCATAAATAGTTAACAATAGAAAGAACTAGAAATACAATACAAGAAAAATAGTGAGTCCCCAGTAAAGAATCGTGAGGGGAAGAGTGTGGGAGGATGATGCGAGGTGAGGGTGAGCAAGTATTTAAAGAAGCAAATTAAAAGGCAGAGAAATAAAAATAAAGGAAACCAAACACGTATCTGCAGACCTCATCTTACCAATACATACTATCACCTCATCTTACCTCTCATTATAATACTGATAACGGTACCAGTATTGGGACACCTACTACCACCGCTACCATCACTATCAATACCACAACCACCACCACTACCAATACCACCATCACCACCACTACTACCACCATCACCATCACTACCACCATCACCACCACCTATACAACCACCACAACTACCATCACAACCACCACCACCACTACCAATACCAGTACAACCACCACCACTACCACCACTACCACAACCACCACCACCAATACCACTACCGTTCCTAAGGGCTACATATACCAAGGAATAATAAGTTTCGAGTACACTTTTTTATTTTGTTACCCAGGAGGAGAGACTAACTAACTAACTATAGATTCACTAAGGTTAGGTAAAAAAAAAAAAAGGGGGAAATATCATGTATAGGGACAAAGCGTGTTTTCATTAAAGGGAGGAATTTGTTGTTTAGTAAATCTGGTGTAAATAATTCTTCCAAAGTAATTCCAAGCAACAAAACACCACTATTATTTTTGTTCATCCGGTCCTGTTTCCTGGCATACTTTGGAGGAATAAAGGCGCTCCAATGTAACAAAAGTGAATTACCCCCATAATAAAATAGGTATAAACAGCATCGTGTACTCGTAGTAAGGAACGATTTTATTGACAATGCCTCGTCACTGCTCACTTCTTCTTCAGGTCAAACAAAAGTCACACCAAGGTCCCTCCTCATATGGTGTTTATTTTAAATAGACACGAGCGTACTGGGATGTGAAAGTGTTTTGTTTTTTTCCTCCTTCACAGGCGCTGGTCCCTGATTACTTATATACTGTGTTGTTGTCTTTAATGGTGGCTGTGAATATTTTATCACTGAAGATGAGTACTTTTTGACATAGTGCTACGTCCTTGTACGGATGGGTCACGTATGTACAGTCGCTCACACAGATTCGCAGTACATCCATGCAACGTTGTCAGTCCAGAATTATTATGCCCGGAATTTCTTGTTTTGGGTATCAATCGAAGTACGTTCATTCCCTTCCTTCCCTGCACGTGCTTCGAAACTGTGAAACTCAGAACCCCGGAGAGACCCTGGAATGTACAGTCACGAGCACTAATAAGTATACAGCTTTCGTTGAAGTTTGAGCAGTCCAGTTCACCAACGAACTAATTCCAATGGAGATCTAATTGTGTATTTATTTACTGTCTCTAGTATTCGAAGCACACCTCGTGACTGTACTACGAATTTGTGTGCGCGACTGTACGGGCATACATTCTCAATTCCTTCTGCGTAAAGAATAAAAGATGTTTTCACTTCTTCAACTATCCCTTTTTTTTTTCATCTGTTACCTTTTGTGCTTACTGTAAAACCTCTCGATTACCTTCTTCCCTTGGCGCAATATGACCTCGCTGTTGCGGCCCCTAGTATTAATCAAATCACTCAAACCTTTGCGTAAAGAATATGGAGAACCTGACACAAAGGAAGATAAAACACCATCCATTCAGTATTAAGGGACCCTGTGATGTAGTCAGAAAATTGGAGATATACGAGTCCTTCAAAATTGCCCCGAAACACCACCTATATGGAAGGAGCTTGTTTCGTGGCATAGTGAGGAGGAATCAGTAGCCTCCATATTCTCACACGATCACATGTGGGTCCTTAAGCAGTATAAAGAAGGGATTTTCCACCTCTTAAACATGTCAGTATCCGAATCCTTTACCAACTCGTGACAAGGTAGCATTATTTATTTAGCATCATCACCTTAAGGACCCCCGTCAGATGTAGTCAGAAAATTGGAGATTAGTGAGTCCTTCAAACATTGCCACGAAACACCATCCACTCTAAAGGAGCTTGTTTCGTAGCATACTCGGGAGGAATCAGAAGCCACCAAGTTTCATACAAGATCACAGGGTCTAAGCTTAAGTGTTTGCGTACAGGGATGAAGTAGTGTCTCGTATAATTATACATATATTACCTATAATTTTCCTCAACTGGGTATAATGGTCTGGCGTTAAGGGGAGATTATCATGTTGGTAAAATTGGAAAGTCTCTGAATTCTCCTAACAGTGCCATGAAACAGATCCCCTATTAGTAATTTTAAGGCTATCGGTTTCCTGGCATAGTTTGGAGGAATCATTAGCCTTCCAATTCACCAACAAGAGAGTCTCCCCATACTAACTGATATTCACCTCCACCTCCTAATGATTGATTTAGTTGATATGTAGACAGACATCATTTTTATTTTTTCGTATGGTAAGGTCGGCAGTACTTCCAAGCCCGACGTTCTGTTCTTATGTATACTGTATTATTCTCCACGAAATGCGGAACAAAGAATATGTTGTTTTTTTAATATTCGAGTAATAAATTCAGTCCTCATCTTTTAAAGGACCCTGTGTTGTAGTTACAAAATTGGAGATATAAATGAGTCCTTCAAATATAGCCACGAAACACAATTTATAGGGATGGAGAGTGTTTCATGGCATGGTCAGGAGGAATCAGAACTCTCCAATTCTAATACACGATCACAGGGTCCTTAAAGGCTTCGACTCATACTTCTGTGATTTATTGTTTACGATGACAAAACGGGTCGGACCAAACCAAAGACATCAGGAAGACCTCACCACAAGTTTAGATTAAGGGGATAGTATACTTTTGGTACATTGGAGCTCCCTGATTCCTCCAAAGAGTGCCAGGAAACAGGACCAAATGAAAAAAAAAAAAAAAAAAAAATATATATAATAATGGTGTTCTGTTGCTTGTAGAATAGTTTGGAAGAATCGGTAGCTCCAGATTTACCAACACTGTACTTCCACCTTAAAGGGAAACACAGTGTTGCCATCTGTGGATCCGGGTACTGTACCGAAAAATGGCACATGAAGACATTAAAGAAAATAGACTTTGTTACACTACATTAGGACATACTATAATATTTATGTAATACTCCACACCTCGGCAGTCTTAGGAGGCCAATGATATTTCGTTAATAATGTTTTTTTTTTGTCCTTATGTATTATTTTGTGTGTGTGTGTGTGTGTTTTTTTTTTTTTTTTTTTTTTTTTTTTTTTTTTTCTCATATGGAGTTGACAGGTAGACCATCGGGTTATCTGTTTTCATATTTCCTGAAGCAGATGAGATCAAGGGTTAAACATGCACGCTACGTAAGTATGAACACAGACTTTGCATCCAAACGAAATAATGATAAATACACAGAGAAGGACATCAATTTCCTGGTGTAGGTGGGACTGGCTTTATTTACAAACATCTGAACAAACGGTGAATGAATTTTTCCACGCTTATAGAAATAGACCTTTGATAATTCCTAGTAGTTATTATATACGTTCTTAGTTGCAAGACATGAAAAGTTATGGCAAAATCCATTGTGTTCTTAGGAGTTTTTAAGAGTTTTTATGGATACAGAGAATCCAGGGGAGATATTATGAGTAATTAGGAATCCTCGGAATATGTTGGGGGCATGGTTGGTTTATTTGAGGATTGGTTTAGTAGTTCCAGCCACTTCCAGCGAGTTATTGGGAGTTCCTGGATGATCTTAGGTTGTTGTCTGGAGGTTTTTGGATTATCTTGGGCACTCGGAGCTTGGAGGAGAAGGGTGACTGCGTTCTGGAAAATATGTGTCGGAGAATGAGTTACCAGGTGACAGGCGAAGGAATGGAAGGAGGATTGGAAACGTTAAAGAGAGGGAAAGGAAGGAGGAATGGAAAGGTTAAAGAGAGGGAAAGGAAGGGGGAATGAAAGTGTTAAAGAGAGTGAAAGGAAGGGATGGAGGGGTTGGAGAGAAGGAAGGAAGGCAGGTGGATTGGAAGGGTTGGAGAGAAGGAAGGAAGGAAGGAGGAATGGAGGGGTTGGAGAGAAGGAAAGGAAGGAGGAATGGAAGGGTTGGAGAGAAGGAAGGAAGGAAGGAGGAATGGAGGGGTTGGAGAGAGGGAAGGACAAAGAGCGGAAGGGAAGCTACACGTATCTACAGTAACTGAAGGAGAGAACGAGAAAGGTATAGAGTAGCAGAGGTAGGATGTGGCAGGTAAGGAGACATTATAATGTAAATTGGTGCGTTAAAAAGTTATGAAGAGAGTTTGGCAGGAAAATAGAATAGGCATGAAAATGGAAAGAGAAAGGGGATGGTGGGGGAAGGGGTGGTGAGACTTTAGAATTTTTTTTATTATTATTATTATTATTATTATTGTTTCAGTTTTATAGTCAGTGGAGCACGAATATATTTTTATTATGTATAAAATTTCTTTCAGACCTGCACATGACACCTTTAGATTTAGAGTGCATGCATGACTGAAAACTACAGATGTATACAAAGATGAAAAGCCATCGTCCTGATCGACACAGAACTACGATAAGAATGTTGTAAGGTCCTGTTGTAAAGGTCCTGTTGTAAAGATCCTGTTGTAAAGGTCCTGTTGTAAGATCCTGTTGTAAAGGTCCTGTTGTAAAGATCCTGTTGTAAAGGTCCTGTTGTAAAGATCCTGTTGTAAGGTCCTGTTGTAAAGATCCTGTTGTAAAGGTCCTGTTGTAAGGTCCTGTTGTAAAGATCCTGTTGTAAAGGTCCTGTTGTAAAGGTCCTGTTGTAAAGCCACTATGTGCTCTCAGAGGGTAAAACGGTCATAAGGAATAGTATTGGGTACAGTATGCAGTAGATGAGTTGTTGGGTTGTAGAGTAAAGTATACGGTTCAGCATACACCAACCCACCAATTCCTCCAGGGAAGAAGGATGGGGGTACGAAGGGATTGAGAAAGGAAAGGGAGATAGGGAGAAGATAAGTTAGAAGGGACTGGCAGAGGAAAGGGAGATAGGGGGGAGGAAAAGAGAAGTACTGTAGTTAGAAGGGATGGGAGAGGAAAGGGAGAAGAGAAGGAGCTAGAAGGGATGGGAGAGGAAAGGGAGATAGGGAGGAGAAAAAGAGAAGTAGATTGATGGGATGGGAGAGGAAAGGGGGATAGGGAAGAGGAGAAGAGTTAGTTATAAGAGATGGGAGAGGAAAGGGGGATAGGGAGGAGAAGAAGAGAAGTGCTGTAGTTAGAAGGGATGAGAGAGAAAAGGGGGATAGGGAGGAGAAAAAGAGAAGTAGATTGATGGGATGGGAGAGGAAAGGGGGATAGGGAAGAGGAAAAGAGTAGTAGATAGATGGGATGAAAAAAAAGGGAGATTTTTTAACGGGGTATAAAGTAACTATGTAATTATCTAACTGGGGGTCTACTGTTTGGGATATCATGTAGTTGGATATAAGCTAGTCAAGAAATGGTCTAACTGGGAAAAACCTGTATGGAAAGTGTCAAACTGAGAAAAATCTAATCGGAAAATCGTGTTCAGAGGAAATTTTAATCTGTTTGGGAAAGTGTCTAACCATGACTATAATCTATGTGGGACATCCTCTAATAATCGTCTGTTATAGGATTTGTCTCACTGGGAAGCGTGTAGTTAGGAAATCGACTTACTGGAATTTGCCTGTTTGGTCAGTCGTGAAACTTGGAATAATTGTCTCTTTGGGAAATCATACAACGGGAAATCATGTGTTTGGGAAATCATTATATATCATTGGAAGCACCCGAATCACTAATAAAAAAATAAAAAAAAAAAAAAAAAACTCCCTCAATAACTTTTATCTTCTTTCCAGACACCCGTGATGTGGCCGAGAAAATAACCAAGTGAAGGCAATATTTTCATGATGATTCGGTATACAAATTCTTGATCAAGTGAGAATTACGATATATATATAAAGTGAGTGAATGGCAAAGTGGCAACCCATTAGAACAGGTAAACTCTAACACCTGTAAAATACCTGTAACACTCCTTAATTAAGGGGAGAGTATACTTTTAGAACATTGCCTTGATTCCTTAAAAAAAAAAAAAAAAAAAAAAAAAAAACAGTGAAACAAAACTAATGGTGTCCTGTTGCTTGGAATAGTTTGGAGGAATAATTTGCTCCGGATTTACCAACACTGTATCCTCCCCTTACTTAATATCCTCATCACTACCTCTTTCAAGACAGGACGGGAGGCTACACATGTAAGGTAATGTATGCACCACACTTCACACCATGTCACTACACTAACAGGAAATAAATATTATACTATAGTACAGTCAGTGGTAAAATCGTGTTGCCTTACCCAGTATTTCTTAAAAGACAACATAAAGGTTAATCACCGAATAAACACATTCACTATATAGAAATACGATATCTAGGGGGTAAATTAATATACTTTTCGTTTCTCTCTCTCTCTCTCTCTCTCTCTCTCTCTCTCTCTCTCTCTCTCTCTCTCTCTCTCTCTCTCTCTCTCTCTCTCTCTCTCTCTCTCTCTCTTTTTTTTTTTTTTTTTTTTTTTTTTTTTTTTTTTTTTTTTTTTTTTTTTTTTTTTTTTTTTTACTAGACCGTGAAGCTCATATTTTCCATACTTACTTCCATGACTTGGTAGATGTGGCGACAGGACACTCACTTGCCACCGCCGACTGTACAATATGCAAAACACAACAACATATATCACACAGCTTGCACCTGACAACAACAACAACAACATACATCACGTCAGGGAACATTATGAAATATCCTGGAATATAATAATAGTACTACTAGGTCCATGAGGTTATCGAAGGGAGTCATTTGTTGTGGATAAACTGGAAGGATACTGATTCCTCCAAAACTATGACAGGAAACAGACTAGTACTTCGTTTTTTTTTTCTCTTTAACATAAAAAAAAAAAAAAAAAAAAAATTCTCTAACAAAAAAAAAAAACAATTCTCTAACATAAAAAAAAAAAAAAAATTCTCTTAACATAAAAAAAAAAAAATTCTCTTTAAATTCAGTATACAGTACGAGTAAGGGATCTGGTTTGGAGTATATGTTATGTACAGTCGGAGGCAAAAGTCGTGTCGCCTCACGTAGCATTTCTTGAAGGATAACATGAAGGAAAACCATCAAACAAACACTTTCACTAACACAAGATTATATTAATATCAAGGTAGAAAATTAATAAACTTCTGTCTGGGTCTTTAGTTTGCGAGTCTGTGAAGCTTATATTTCCATGCAGTATACTTCGTGACTTGGCAGATGTAGCGACAGGACTATTGCCGCCGACTGTACAGTAGGTTGGAGGAATTATGACCCCTCCAATTCTTCTCTATAAGGTAAACCCTATTTTTTATTTCGTTCTACATTTCCCTTGCAGTGTTGAAGTTCAAGTTGTCGTCTTCACCGTTGCATTCCTCTGTTGTTGTCTTGCATTGCCTGGATGGGTGAGTGTTTACTTCTTGATTTTAATGCAGCTACAGTCTTGAACAATAATTTCTGCTCACACTGTTGTTTACATAAATGCTAATTGAGGTATTGTTGCACATTTAAACGTTTCCTATCTTCCACTGAAGCTGCATAAAGTTTATATATCACAATCATGCCATTTGAACATTATTATTAACAATCACGAAAAGGGGGATTCCGTTCCATATTTAATAATATAACAGAAGCAAAATGAATTATTGAACAAGATTGTACTGTCTCAATCCTTTATTTTATCATTTGGCTAATTCCAAATTTTAAAACGTCTGACAAGTTTTTAAATAATGCTCTTCTGGTGTTTATTATTGCATTATGATTCTCTTATTATTTAATTACTTTGTTGCCTTGTTCCTGTTTACTTTGTGTGCCATCAGATGAACTCTAGTTTATATTGGAGGATGTGACCGTTTTAGAATAGCCAATACAAGGAAAGTTTGACTGTAATTAGTATATTTGGAAAATATAATTGTGAAAATTATATGAATATTTTTTTTATCTGATATTCTAAGCATATGGAATACAGGATTCATAAATATAATTTAATTAAAATTTTACAAGCGTGGTGTTACTGTAGCTTTGAAGAAACTTGTTATATCGTTTGTCATTAATGTTTAAACGTTAGTGTATTTAGTCTTATTACATGGTAACAGTATAGTTTTGTAACCAGTGTGTTGAATATGTAAATATAGTCTACATTTTTAAAAGGCACAGTACACATTCTTTCCCGAACAAGAAATGTGGTAAGCAATATTTTCCCAAGTTTAAATATTATGTATCGTGTATTTATTCTTTAACCACCAATAGGAGACACAGAGTATTTCATTAAATTCAACATTTTAGTAAGAGAGGCTTACCTTCGACGAGATATTTCGTGTTATGAACTCGTACTGAAAGGTTAATACGTGGCAAACAGCACTGTACATTAGGTTACCTATATTACTAACTACGAAAGGATCCAGACGAGTTTTATCGCATTACGTCATCCAAAAATTCAGGCAACGAAAGTATGTCAGCGTGTACCGAACAGGATAAGCGAGAGATCCCTTTCCCCTCAATGTGTAAGGAACAATTAATTTCTGTAGCCCTGACGCGTGGCAAACAGTAGTGTGGGTCTGCCGTGTTGACCAAAGTGTGGGCCTGGGCAGTGAGTGTGTTGGTCCGGGGGCAAACCACACACGGCTCTCTACGCAGGACAAATATTTACATCCCAAGGTAATTGCTGGTTCTTCCCGCGTGAGTCTCCTTAATGTGTTGACCCCATCTGACGGCTAAAACACCCTGCTTGGTGGACTCGAGTACTTGCATGGGTGCCAGGCCAGTTAGCTGAATATTAAGTTTTCATAGTGACTTGATGGAACTTAGATTCATTTAAGAAGAAGAAATGTAAATGTAAATAAAAAGTAAAATACAACGAGAATAGAATATGTATTATTTCTGGGTATCTGAAGTAATGAATGACATTTGAATAGTTTTGTGCATAATTGATTTGGTTGTGGGTTAACATTATTCTTTAGTATTTTGAGTGTTAATGGGTGTGAACTATGTAAGTTTGGGGGCACCTGAAGGCTCCATAACCAAATTCTGTATAGTCGGTCAGGGGGAATGGATATGGATTGGAGGCGTCGTGTTGATCTATTTTAATGTCAGGGTAAAGTTGTTGATGCTCTTGGCTGTGTCAGGAGGGTTTGGAAAGTCACGCTGCTCGTGGGTACTTTATACTCTTGATCCCCTTTGCGCCGAGGAAGTGATTTACAACAATACACCTAAGGCATGACTTGATGTATGTTGACTGTGAAAGTGTTGCCTTTGAAAATAATATTGTAAAACGTATGAGAGTATGACATTGTGCAGCAAATTACCTTTTTAATCAGTGCTAAAGTTACGTCTCATTAATTACTAAATAAATATTGATTGTATGGGTCTGGGGGTGTGGGTGTATATAGTATGTATTGTACAGTAGTAGCTTTATGAAGATGTATACGTGCACTATCAACACAATTGGACTTGTGTTTTATCTCTCTTATTTAAGGTTAAGGGTTGGACATCGTGGGAGCGGCAAGGGTGGCTTAGTTAATAGGTGTGGTGGGCATGGTTGTGTGTGACTGATGTGGGCAGAATGAAGCGAAAATTGGCAGGACTGGGAAAGATAATTTTATGTTTATTTTCTGAAAATATACAGTACTTAATTTTATGGTCAGATAATGGATAGGTAGAGGTGAGTGGGATTTGTACAATTAATGGCTATAGGCAGAATACAGTATATAGGGTTGGCAGGTGTGGTGGACAGGATTGAATAGGTGTGTATGGGCAGGGTTGGGCAGGTTTCAGGGGGGTTTGTTTGACAGGTGTGTGCAGAGTTGGGAATGGACTAGACAGGTGTGATAAAGGTTTGGAAAGGTGTGCATGGCTAGGGTTGAAATATTTGGCAGATATGAGCACGTCTGAATAAGTGCATTAGCAGGGTTGGACAGGTGTGGATAACAGGTGTGGATATGGTATGAGCAAGTGTGAACAATTGAATGAGCAGAGTTGGACAGGTGTGGACAAATGTAATTAAGGGAGGGCAGCAGTTTGGGAGAGCCTGTTGGGGGGGGGGGACTGAGACTTGGCTATGCTGTACATTTGCCTGCCACCGGGTCTGCACTTTTTACCTCATTGGGGGAGGGGGGGGGAGGGGAGAAATGGACGTGAGAGATGGGGGAGGGGGGGGGAATTGACGTGAGAGATGGGGGGAGGGGACGGACGTGTTTATTTTTTTTAAGAGACGAGTGTAAAAGTCGTGATGATCTCTGCTTCAATTGGAGAGTAAAAATATCACGCCGCTCGTGGGCACCTAAACTGTTGATCCCCTTACTGCCCAATGTGAGTGTGATGTGTAATAATAACACTACGACATGTCATCCACACATTGGTAAATAACAACTAAATATATGAACTGACCGACTGTCTTAAGATAGAACACCTCTCCGGATTAATTAAGGGACCCGGTGATGTAGTCAGAAAATTGGAGATAAACGAGTCGTCAATTATTGCCACGAAACACCACCCATATGGAAGGAGCTTGTTTCGTGGCATAGTCAGGAAGGATCAGAAGCCTCCAATTTTCATACACGATCACAGAATCCTTAAACTACAGAACGGCTACTCTCGACTCTTTACAACTCTATACAAGAATAACAGAAATTTCCTCTACAACGCCTGGGTTATGGAGTCGACATTCACGTAAAGTCGCCGTGAACTATAAAACATTTCTCCTCGCAACGGCAAACGGTAACGGCAAAATCCCCGTCCCATATTACCCCACTGAGGGAGGGAGGGAGGGAGGGGTGTAGGGGCCTGAGGCTGGGCTACCGTGGCCTGGTCATTTAAGGGGGAAGTTCAGTGTTGCTAAATCTGGAGCAACTGAATCCTCCAAATTATTCCAAACAACAGAACATCATTATTTTTGCTCTTCTGGTCCTGTTTCCTAGCATACTTTGGAGGAATAAAGGCACTCCAATGAACCAAAAAAGAATTACCACCTTAAGGGACTGGAGGCCAATCCTTTCCCAGTGGTGGCATTACATGGGAGAAACTGTCTGAGTCAAAAGTTCTGCCTCACACACAACAATATTTTACAAACTGAGGCAACAGAGATAATTATATTGACGATGTATACAATTGCATTTACCAGCATATACATTACAATAATACAAATAATATACACTCGAATCATTCCTAAGTAACAAGTATGAGTAGAGCTACGAGATATCAATAAAAACTAGTAAAGAGAGGACATGTGTACGTAAAGAGAGGATATTATTATGTACGTGAAGAGAGTATACAGTATTAAATATATGTATAAAGAGGATATTATTAAGTAAGTGAACAGTGGATATATATGTAAGTAAAAAGAGGATATTATGTATGTAAGTGAAGAGAGTATACAGTATTATATGTATGTATAAAGAGAATATTATTATGTAAGTGAAGAGTGGATATTATATGTAAGTAAAAAGAGGATATTATTATGTACGTGAAGAGAGTATACAGTATTATATGTATGCATAAAGAGGATATTATTATGTACATAGTAAGTGAAGAGTGGATCTTATATGTAAGTAAAAAGAGGATATTATTATGTACGTGAAGAGAATATACAGTATTATATGTATGTATAAAGAGGATATTATTATGTAAGTGAAGAGTGGGATATTATATGTAAGTAAGTAAAAAAGAGGATATTATGTATGTACGTGTTTGACCTATGAGTTATGTGACGACCAGTGAGTTTTGTGTTGAGGACAGAGGTAAAGGTAACTGACCACTACCATCACCAGCATGTTATCACTGTGTGTGTGTGTGTGTGGGTGGCGCAACTCTTACCTACCTTCACTGGTCCTGTTGCGTAACTTCCCCTACCCTCCCACCTTACATTCCCTTTCTCTGAATCTCTGTCTGTGTGTATGGTCTGTCTGGGTTTTTTTATTTTTATATCATCTTAGCCTTTCGTTTTTATTATTCCTCTCTCTCTCTCTCCTCTACCTCTCTCTCTCTCTCTCTCACTTCCTCTCTCTCTCTCTCTCTCTCTCTCTCTCTCTCTCTCTCTCTCTCTCTCTCTCTCTCTCTCTCTCTCTCTCTCTCTCTCTCTCTCTCTCTCTCTCTCTCTCCTCTCTCTCTCTCTCTCTCTCTCTCTCTCTCTCTCTCTCTCTCTCTCTCTCTCTCTCTCTCTCTCTCTCTCTCTCTCTCTCTCTCTCTCTCTCCTCTCTCTCTCTCTCTCTCTCTCTCTCTCTCTCCTTTCCCTCTTCATTATTCTACTCTCATTCTCATCTTTCTTTACTCATATCTCCTCCACCTATTTTTTTTCCTCGACTCCCCTTTTCCCCCAACCCATTCCACTTCTCTATCGTACTAGTCATCTTTACCACATCCATTCCCTCTCACCTACCCATATCCCTCATTTACCTATCGCCTTATCTCGTCAGTATCTACCCACCCACCTGTCTCTCCCCATCCATCTCTCCCCTCTCACCCATCTCACCTTCACTTACTATCTCGTTATCTCTTATTATCTTCCCTCTCACCTGTCTCTCCCTCACCCATTTCACCTACCCTTATCTATCCTTCAGTTACCTATCTCGTTATCTCACTATTATCTTCTCACCCACCTATCATCTCCTCTCCCGTCTCTCCTTCAATTAACCCTCAAAACCCTTCTCTGTCTTGCCCAGATATCTCTCTCTCTCTCTCTCCCTTCCAAGTGCCATCCCAATTACCTCTTGTCCCCCTTTCTTCCATCACACCTATACCCCTTACTCACCATCATTTCACTCACCTCAATCATTCTCTCTCCCCCCTCCCTCCCCTCTCTCTCTCATTCCCTTCCCTCCTCTCTCTCTCCTTCCCTCCCTCCTCTCTCTCCACCCTCCCTCCTCTCTCTCATTCCCATCCCTCCTCTCTCTCTCTCTTCCCTCCATTCTCTCTCTTCCCTCCTCCTTTCCTTCCTCTCTTCTTCTTTGTCCCCCTCCTTTCTCTCTCTCTCCCTTTCCCTGTCTCCTCATCAACCTCTCTGTTTACTGTCAATCTCCTGCATTTCACCTGCCTCTCCGCTTACTCACTTCACTGTCTCTTAACCCACCTCTTCCTCGTTCAGCCTTGTCCAGTCACCATCGAGGCCAATAGAGTTCAAAACACTTACTCGCGAATATAAGAAGGAATAACAACTTACACAACAAGCATCCCACAGTCCTCCATTGATTCATAGCATCTCATAGCCACTTAGACACCTTCGGATACTGACCAATCACATAACTTTCGCACATTTGACGCAAGTGTGAGTCGTACTCGGAGTGCAATCCGTGTTTGGATAATTCGTAAGTTCTACTGCTTCAGATTCTTGAGGAATTCCGCTGACTGATGTGATCCAACCACTATCAAATATTGAGGTAGCCTGTTTCCTGGCAAAAGTTTGGGGAGGATTCGGACAGAAGCCCTACAGTTCAGCAAAAGAATCTTCCCTTAAAGTGTAAAAACTCGTGTTTGTCCTCCTGACGTAGAAAGAGTGAAAGGACCGAATACCCGCGGACCAAAAGTGACCCCCCCCCCCCCTTAGTAATTTTTTTACCATTTCCAGATGGAGAAGAGGTAGAAGATTTGAGAACCTATGGCAAAAAAGAGAAGAAAGAAAAAATATCCGTACTGCCGCTATCCGTTGTTCACTTTCCTGTACTATATAAAAAATGAAGGTCGTGAGTGCCTACAAGGAGGGGGGGGCCCCATATTTCACTGTCTTAAAAAAAAAAAAAAAAAAAAAAGAGAAAAAAAAAAAAAAAAGACTGTAGTGGTAAGTTGTATAAAAAAACATACAGTGATAAGTTTGGAAATGGCAAAAGGTTGTGACCCTACTCTTCCCTTCTACCTCAGCTGGGAAGGACGGAGGGGGGGGGGAGAGAGGAATGGAGGAGGTTAGGTATAGGCTTGGCGTGGAGGAGAGGAGGTGGAGGAGAAGGAGGAATACACTGGAATACAAAGGAGGAGGTGGTGGAGGAAGAAGAAGAGGTGGTGGAGGACGAGGAATACAAAAGAATACAAAGAAGGAGGAGGAGAAGAGGAGGAGAGTAGTGAAAGGGTGGTGGTTGTGGGTGGAGAGGAAAGAGGAGGAAGAGGAAGAGGAGGAGATAGTGAAGGGGTATTAGGTATGCGTGGAGAGGAAAGAGGAGGAGGAAGAGGAGGAGGAGGAGGAGGAGATAGTGAAGGGGTATTGGGTATGTGTGGAGAGGAAAGAGGAGGAGGAGGAGAGATTATAAGTTTGACGAGGGACGTGAAGGAGGAACATGCAAGGAGGAAAAGAAGTAGAGAGGGAAGGAAGTGGGAAGAGGCGAGAAGGAAGGGAGGACAAAGTTGGTGAGAGAGAGAGAGAGAGAGAGAGAGCGAGAGAGAGAGAGAGAGAGAGAGAGAGAGAGAGAGAGAGTAGAGAGAGAGAGAGAGAGGGAAGATATATGGCTAGGAGGCGAGTAAGAGGAGGAGGAGGAGGAGGAGGAGGTGATCAAAGGGATAGAGAAAGAGGGATGAGCATACGAAGAAGAAGAGAAGGTGGTGATGATGGTGTATGGAGAAGTATAGGGAAAGATTCGGAGTAGGATACACGGATGTCAGACAGGGTGGAGGAGAGGGTATAGGAGGGGGGCAGGTGATTATTGTAGGGGTGGAGGAGAGGAATCGTGAGGGAGATAATTGGAGGGGGAGCTACGGGTGAGGGGGTGGGTGGGTGGTGGGGGTGAGGGAGAGAGTGTCAGGGGGTCAGAGTTGTAAATGGGCCCTAATTAGAATGGGTAGTGTGTGTGTGTGTGTGTGTGTGTGTGTGTGTGTGTGTGTGTGTGTGTGTGTGTGTGTGTGTGTGTGTGTGTGTACCGTACGTTGGATTTTGCGTGTATGTGTGCGTTGGCTTCTGCTTATGTGCGTGTGTCTACTCGTGTGCGTGCTATGAATGAGCATGTAAGTATATATGCGTGAGTAAGTGTCCCATTATTCGTGACCATCAAGGAACGAAATGTACACTGTTGAAGTCGATTAAATCCATCATATGGAATTTAAACTCACTAATATATAAACGCTACATTAAGGAGATAGTATTCGTCTGGTACACTTGATTGCTCCAAAGTATGACAGGAAACGGGACCACGGTATAATAAACATAATGGGGTCATGTTGCTTGGAATACTTTTTTAGGAATCAGTTGCTCCAGATTTGCCAACACTGGGTTTTATACTGATTGCAGGGATAGATACCAGTGTGAGGAAGGTTGCTATATTCACACTTTCACTCGTGGTTTATTTTGTATCACGCAGAGGTTGTAACTATTAACTTTTTTAGTGTGCTTAGTAGTTTTCATGTGTACAGTAAATAAATAATACGGAATCAGCCGTAGAAGGGTGACGTAGGGACTGTCTAAACGGAACATGTACAGGTATAATAAAACACACTATTTTCTACCTTCATCTCTTCAGTAACTAACAACATTATGGATCTTGTGGCTTCAGAGGATTCATACAAAAGGAAAACTAATTACAATAAGACTCTTCCCTGATAGTCAAACAATCTCTAATGTTACGTGTTATTGGAGAAGATGATGAACAGGGAAAGGGACTAGAGTTAAGGGGGAAGTTTTGTGTTAGTAAATCTGGAGCAACTGACTGAATCCTCCAAACTATTCCAAGCAACAGAACACCATTATTTTGGTTAACTTGGGCCTGTTTCCTGGCATACATTGGAGGAATCAAGGCACTCCAATGTTGTACCAAAAGG